>JAMKCH010043238.1:0-72502 GCA_023653785.1 Ophioderma brevispina
CCAGGAAAATAATGCGATGACGTCATCAAAAACCAAGACTCATTTATGGGCACGAAATCACTGCCGGGCCGCGGAAACCCGTGAGCGTGCGATCCCGGGTCATGGGGCTGGGGCCCGACGGGCCTGGGTTCGAATCCCACCCGAATTTCTGACTTTTCTTTGTTCCACTCTTCCCTCACTCTTTCAGTCCCTCCCTGGAGATCAGGGTTAGGGTTATGGACCTGTTTTGTATCTTATTTTAGTACGACCTATATCAAAACATTTCCAATTAAAACTTAAATTAGAAAGAGCATCCAATCAGGTCTTGGATCTGATTGAGTGTTTCTTGCTATCTATGGAACTAAATCTTAACTGCTCCTATCTCAGCTTACTACCAACTATCACCACTCGCAAGATTCATTTCCTTATTTCCATAATATCTACAGTATCATACCACTCTACTATAACCCCATCCCACAGAAATGTACAGAAAATCACCCAAGCTTTCACTCCAAAAATATTAGTTCTCTGTATGATTTTTATTTACGAGCTTGTAAATGTGGACATAACACATTCAAAACAAAGGCAGCTTTTAGATCTACACCACGTTGCTTTAAAGCCAGCCGATACTGATTACAACAACAGTGTTGACACTCCTGTTGGACTAGAATCTCTAAACCATTCGGAGAGTCTTTATTGGGGAATTGAAGCAAACCACGAAAACATTGCGTCTCTATTCGGATTAGAAGACATTCGTGCATAAACAAAGACAGGCACAGCTAAGCCAAAGGCAACACAACCTTGACTTCTATAGCAATAAACAACAACACAATAGAAATTGCCCAGGCACGCTGACATTTACAAGTTCTCCGCAAAAAGCAATCATGTCGAGAGGTTATCTTACGTCCGAAAAAATTGTTCATGTCAATACAATGGTATGCCATGTTGCGGCATAGATCATATATGAAGCACGGACAACAATTTTTCTTCAGACATTTCCTGGGTTAGTCCCCTTAGCAATACATATCTGGAAAAACATGATACGTTGTGCTTTTAATAATGTGCACTGTATATCCCTATACTATACTCTCTACCTCTGCCAATCCTGTGTTATGACATCAACCTTGCAAAGATGTCAATAGGTATGGGAAAATAGTCTTCTGAATCACAGTCAAAGGTCCCAAATCGCAACTGCATTCTCACAGATCCTGCTAATCAATACTCCCAAGTAATTAGTTGAATCATTAAAATATTCTCTTAATTGTACTCCCACACACGTACCCACACAGGGATGTAAATGAGTGGGCACTAACAAATCCTGAGAGTAGTGATGATATCCTGAAAAAATGCTAAATTTGGGCACAAGGGTCCAAACCAGTGCTGAAAGAAAAAGTGCGGATATTTTGAGGTAATCCATTCCCTAAATCAGGAAAATTTCCTGAAAATTTACATCCCTGCCTACAAAACCCTACAACGCTGAGCCATATGCCTTTACAAAGATCAAAGCGCTTTCATTTATTTCGCTGCCACAAGGAAATCATCACATAATCATTTTAGTTTCTTCTAGCTGACTGCCGGTTAAGTCTCAAACCTATTCACTAGATCATGATATTCCCCGAACCGCTCCCAGATTTTTTTGTTTGGGTGCGACGAGGCAATTGAGAAGTAAGGATATTGCCAACAGGCACAAAACATTTGACCAAGTGGGGCTCGAACTCACCATTTTAACGGTCTAATGATCACAAGTCCGGCGCTTACTATACAAGACCACACATGCTCTCGTACTGATATAGATTGCATCATTTAAGCGAACACACATGTAGGTACAAAATTACGGTTAGACTAGCGACACTCTGGTGGCTTGCCAGTTCCAGCCAATGACAGGAGACCCAAGGGTTCCTACAGAGTCAAATTGTAATCCTACACTAGACTCACACAGAGTAGAAGCCTAAAATCCCACTATTGTTACTAATCAAATGAATCGATCTTAGCGGGAGTGCTATTGCTACTGCTATTATTTCAATATCATATGACAAAATGGTGTAGAAATCAATTAAGATCAGAGATGAGATGTGGTCAATGGGGACTTGCTTAATTCCTCAACATACTAAGCTTCCTTCAACTTTACATACAGGGTAAACAATGACTGTAGTGACTTCATATCATAAGGTTAATGCACACAAAAACCACAGTGAATGGTTACAGCTGCCTTTTGAATTGTTATCCATTGTCCTTCCCCTGACTTAAACAAAAACACTTGTGAGATTTATAATCTAAACCATCCTTCCTTTGACTAAGCAAACAACAAATTTAAGATTTTATAAAAAATTTTTTTGTTAATTATTGATTTTACCATTTTTTTTTTTTTTATGCGACCTTCTCTGCAACAAATTCACACTTTGGGAAGCGACAGGGATGAGCGCCAGCGACTTGTAAACTGGTGTTAGTGATATGCTGGACATCCTGCCTTGTGTCAGGGCGATTTATTTAAGACAATTCCGCACTTTTCATGGATGGAAAATGCCAAGTATAAGTAAGAGTCTCAGAGCAGACATTCTGTACCACCCTTCTGAACTTTTCCCTCCATAACAATCACACAGGAGTAAGATACCCGTGATTCAGTTCAAGAGCTGTATCACGACTATGTTATGATGATAGCCAGTTTAAAACAGCAATAAGTGTTACCCACCATAGATATTATAAACAGCCCCCGAGGTCTTCTGCCACTAAGTCTGAGTACTTTACCACGATTAGCGATTTGGTTCTCATTTTAGTAAAAACACATCTAGGAGTATGTGTAGAATTCAATGCGCTGTTATCTATGCCCATCCAACTCTAGCTCTTGCGCATCTGAAACTTCTAAACACAACTCTGCCTGTCAAAAACCTGATACTTGGTTTATCTCTTATTTCGCCCCATGACAATGACACATTAATCCATAACGATAATGATAAACATCGACATGCATAGCATTCTATAATCTCCCCCATTTGCCTGTATTTTCTAAAATTGGCTAGTGTTGAAAGCCTAGTAAGTTTCCTACTGGAGACCGCTTTAATACCGGTGTTTATTCTGTTTGATTATTATGAAGGGATCTTCTTCTGACTGACATAAGCGGTAAGGGGATCCAGTGCGTTATTGTGAAACACAACAAAGAAAAGTTCGTCTGATCTGTTACAATGTTGAATCCTAATTTATGCCACACATTTTGCTCTCTATGAAGGAAAATTTTGATTTTTTTAATGGTCCTTTGTCCTCACTATCATTAAATGCCTCATCCCGATACCATTATAATTGCAATGGATGTTGTCTACCACCATGCTGCCTTGTCTCCTATTCTGTTGACTCATTCTCATTACCACATCACCAACATCCTCATCTTCAATGTCACTATCATCCGTCACCATTAAAACCATCAGTCACCATTACAATCATCAGTCATCATTGCCATTATTTGTACCAAATCTCCCATCATCTGCACCAAATCATTACCATGTCTTCTATTGCCATCATCCTCATCCTTCCATCACCATCAATGTTACTATCATAAACCACCATTACCACTCTCATAACCACCACCATCATCCTCATCCTCACCAGCCCCACTACCATCCTCACCACAATCCTCACCACCCTCCCCACCATCATCCCCACTACATCCCTACTGCCATTTCCACCACCACCACCCCCACCACCACCATCCCCACCACCTCATCATCATAACCATCATATCATTATCTACATCCTCATCCTCATTATCTTCATATCTTTTTTTAAGTTGTACCACATCGTCTTTATGTCAGCATCATTTGTACTACTACAAAACAGGTTGCCCTGGCCTCTAATGCTGTAATGGCGTACCTCCTCACACGAGGACCTCCAAGAAAAGGAAATAAAGTCTTACCGATAAGCGCTGACACGCTAACTGCTTATTGCAAACATCGCATATACCGGAATTAGAGGCCAGGTAACTCATTCGGCTGTACTAACATCAGTACCGTATGTCATCATTATAGTTACAATCGTGGAATGAGTTTACCTGGCCTCTAATTCCGGTATGCGTACCTACCCAAATTCTTGATAATGTGTAAGCTACTTAGGTTTGTTTCAAACCCAACCCATGATCTATCGATAAGCAATAGTGTGTATGAGCTTTATTCCGTTTACTGTTGATTTTTGTTGATCTAGGCAGTCTCATTGGGCCAAGTTGCCTTTTCTATTTAGGTAGGTACGCATACCAGAATTAGAGGCCAGGTTAACTCATTCGGCTTGTACTAACATCAGTACCGTATGTCCATCATTATAGTTACAATTCGTGGAATGAGTTTACCCTGGCCTCTAATTCCGTTATGCGTACCTACCCAAATCCTTATTGATAATGTTTAAGCTTACTTAGGTTTGTTTCAAACCCAACGCCATGATCATCGATAAGCAATAGTTTATGGGGCTTTATTCCGTTTATACTGTGATTTTTGTTGTCCTAGTGGCAGTCTCATTGTGCGAGTTTGCCTTTCCTATTAGTAGACGCAGATACCAGAATTAGAGGCCAGGATAACTCATTCGGCTCCCTAACATCGTACCCATATGTCATCATTATAGTTACAATCATCACCACCATTTCCATCATAGCCATCTTAATCACCTTTAATCACTACCATCTGGTTCAACAGAGTTATTTTTACCACTGCCAACAAAACAATCTTCTCTATTCTTGTCTGAGTATATTGCCCAAATACCCTTCTACCCTGATAATCGCAGGCATGTATTCAAGAAGTTATCTACAAAAGCTAGATTAGTCCAAATAGAATAGTATGGCAAATGGTATTAAGTGATCAGACAAGCTAAGATTACAAGTACTCAATCATTATTGACAGATGAAATGTATCAACACTCAAACATTTCAGGAACTCAAAGGAAGTCTTTTCTCACCTGACAACATAAAAGCAAACTTTGTTTTCAAGGTTGAAAGCACATATGATGACCAAATCACTGCATTTAAAAAGTAGTGATGATGGTGCTCGCCAAAATATATATTCTCCATGTCTAAAGCACAGGGGGGAGGGAGGATGCTGCCACACCAGAGAGCTTTGACAGGGAAAAAAGCTTGAAAATCATACTAAATCACCTCTTTTCGCCTGCTCACCAGAAAATTTTCACCTTCAACCAGGAAAATCTGCCTCAAAACCACCTCCAACCGGGAAAATCTACCTAAAAAAACGGGAATTTGCCCCCTTCTGACAAGTGACCCCTTTTGTGCCCCTGCTCCGCCCGGAAAGCAGTGAACCTGATCAGTTGTGATCGAGTCATCATCATCCCATGATGACAAAAACTAAACACTGAGCATTAACATAAAATTCACCAGTCAAGTTAAAGCAATAATAGCACATTTTTTGAAGAGTGCCCCCAATTTTTCAAAAATTTTGAGATTTTAACACGATTGCATTGGTAACTGGCTAGTAAACTATACCTGTGAATGGTTAAGCTCGAAAATGTCTACGTGTCGCAAATGAAGGAATTTTGTAATTAGAATAATTAATATCGGAGATCTCAGATAATAATTCAATGGCTGCTGGAAACGGCCTTCCAATATGAAATAGCCAGGAAATAGCGTCATGTACGTGTCTACACACTCCTCCACTTTTTCAGCAATGGACTGACATAAAACTTAGCATTTCCAGCTCTGCCGATAAGTACAATCTGGGATCCCAATTTTAATTACATATTTGGTTATTTATGAAATATGCATTTTTTATCTCTCGTTCACAGGTGTAGTTTCTAGACAATTACCAACATAATTTGTTGGCAAAATATCAAATTTTGAAAATTGGGGGGTGCTCTTAAAAAAATGTGCTATTATTGCTTTAAGAAACAAATTATCCTACTGATTAAGCTCCCAATGGAGCTAGTTTCGGGGTGCAGTCGGGGTGAGGGGGACCTCTGAGAAATAAAAAAAAGGCTGATTTTGTATATTTTTTGGCAAACCCCCGATCTCGCGCTGCTTCCGCTCTGGGATAAACGCTGGTGCACACTTGTGTTTTATTTCTGATGCATTTTACCACGTGTTTTTGTCCAACAGACGTGCCATTGTTGGCTTGTTTTTTTTTAACAGTAAAATTTTGTGGACACTAACCCAAGATGGATCATGATTAGCAATCAGCCACCCGAAACAATAAGAAAAGCCACAATCTGTCCATTGTGTACATTTTTTTTAAAGTAATTGTGACCCTGGAACATTGAATGGATTGCATGCATGAGACTATTGCTTGTTGCTTTGGTCATTAAACGTTTGTTAGCATGCTGTTTCTGGGCATGTTCTCGACAAAGTGAATATTTATGTTAACATGTCAGGATGATAAGTATCATGCCAACCTAAATGTTTACATCAGGCATATCAACAATGGCACTAGTATATTTTGTCGATTGTGCATGCCCATGCCATTCATGTTGGATTGATTTTTTGACAATGGATAGAATTTCTTCTTTGTTTAGATTTGAAAACATTTTTATATACATAACTGCTGAACTGATAATTTAATTGTATTAATTTTATCTCATTGAAATATGCATTGAGCATTGTTTTTGTTGAATTTAAAGTTGTTACTAACAGGCGCTAATTTTTAGATTTTAAGTCTGTTTTAAACAAGAGGTCTTTGCGGTCTGAAAGAAATAATATCTACGCAATATAGATGACCTTATTAGCAGAATTAACTAATAAATGTTGCCCATGGAGGTCGCCATGTTCGGCATTGGTGACGTCGCTCGGCATTGGTGACGTTGTATTGATTTGTAAGTCAACTAGATAAAAACAGGTGTCTAAGGAATGTCTAGGGTACTCCTGGTCAGAAAATCGGATTATATATTGTATCCAGTAGAAAAACAGTACAATCGATTAAAAACTGAGGCGGACTCTTGAACAGAATATAGCTGAAAGGGTTTGGTTATGGCATCCACTAGTCTTTCACTGGCTACTTATTTCAAGACACACTATGTACATATAACCATCATGATTTCAATTTTTTCGTGGGCTGATCAAAATGGCTGCAAATCATACGGAAGATGTTATAATGTTTTACTTTGATATCAATAATAGAGTGTCATTTTTCTGACTGAAAGACATTCATTCGGAACAACAATGTATTATAATATGTTTGAAGCGGCAAAGTATTTTAGCCTGGCATTTTGCTTTAAATTTCAGCTAGCCATTACTGTCCTTGTGTGCTGCTAACAGGGAAAAACTAAAACATTGATACCAATATAAGTAATCTACGTACAAGTGCGAAATAATTGCCTACATTAATTTTTTTCACACCGCCTTGCGGCGACTTCTGAGCAAGCGTAAAATTAAGAACCACAAAAATTTATTTTGTGTGTAAGTCAATTAGGATATTTGAAAAACCAGGTGACTTTAAAAACAAGTGAAAATGCTAAAATTACAGAAGTGCAAAAAAAATCTATGCGCGCAAAAATTACCACTTTTACAATCAACTTCAATATGAAATGGATGTTTTCTGTTGAAATTTCTGTTTGTTGAACTTAGTTCTATAAAAATTACATAACTTTCAAACAGAACAATGTCAAATTTGGAAATTTATATCTAGAGGTAGGCAGCTATTCTGGTGGTTTTACTTTACTTCTCCCTCATCTCTCCCTCCTTCCTTCTCTCTCTTCTCCCCTCTCCTCTTTTATCCTCTCCCTCTCCCT
This sequence comes from Ophioderma brevispina, assembly GCA_023653785.1. Classification (NCBI taxonomy): domain Eukaryota; kingdom Metazoa; phylum Echinodermata; class Ophiuroidea; order Amphilepidida; family Ophiodermatidae; genus Ophioderma; species Ophioderma brevispina. The sequence continues at coordinate 7,681 of JAMKCH010043238.1, forward strand.
CCTTCCTACCCTATCTCCCTTTCCTCTCCCTTCCCCTCTCTCTTTTTTGCCTGGTCAGTGAACTGAAAAGGGCCTTGTTAAAGATATAACAGAGTGAGCAACAAAATTTATTATCTTTTCCCCTTTAAAGCAGAAGTTTTCCCCAACAATATCTCTGTGACAGACTTGATGAAAAGTCAAGCTTACAGCTGTCACCACCTGGTACACATATACAGATATGAATTTATGACCGCATCCATTTCATCATGTCTAAACTTAACTTTGACATCTGTGAAGCAATGTAAAGGATATCAAAATATACCAGATACCGAGCTCACTAGAGTACTTTCTGCTTAACTGTATGGACTGCAAGGGTTTTGACATTTTCATTACCTATCTAAGGGTTTTAGCAAGGGGATGGATAGGTAGGAGGGGAAAAGGAATAGGAGTGAGAGGGACAGAGGAGAGAGGGCAGCTGGGAGGGTGGTGGAATGGTGGAAGATGGTGGAAGAGACTGGGAAGCAGAGGTGAAGCAAAGAGGGTAAGGAAAAAAGGGAGAGAGAGCTAGGTCAAGTGCCAAAGGAATACAGTACAGTGAACTTACACGCTATCCAAAGTTCCCTACAGGTATAAATACAAATACCCAATTGGGCCTACATACAATCAACACACAGAAAGAATCTGCTGTCGCAATTCTATTACCTGCCAACTACCTGAAACACATATCAGAATGCACATGTCCCAAACACCTCATCAGTGTTTACTGTGCCCACTTGGAATACGTCTAGTGGAGTACACAAGACTTACACAGGGGTAGTCCCCCAGAAGTTACTGTGGTTTTGTGTTTTGAGAACCCCAGCAGTTATTTCAAGATTTCCCTGGCAGTTTTTTTCCCCTTGTTTGAAATTTCAGAAATCAGAATATTCTGATTTTTTTGCAACTTAGGAGAGTTCAAAACAGGGATGATTCTTAACAAACAGGGAAGGCTGGCAAGTATAAAATCCACACAGGCTTTTAAGGCAAGGGGATAAAAGGAACTACGGTTGGCATTAGTTCTCATTTGTACAAGATTTTTCCTGTGCGTTTTGAGGTTAATTACTCTACTTGTGTCCCCTTGCACAATAGATGAACTACACTCAGCTACAATCCAATGCTCTAGCTTAATTATTACTCTAGTTAATTACTATAGTTGCATCTTACGGTTAACCCTAAGTGCAGTTACCTTGCACAATAGATGAACTGCAATCAACTACAATCCAATGCTCTAGCTTAAGCTTAAGTACGCAGGGGTTTCGGCTTTTGGTTGGTGCCTGCATGGCTATAAGTCAATTGTTTTTTTTTTTTTTATTTTTATGATACATTTTTAATTGCTAATTTAAAAGTTCAGTCAATACCAATAACCCATCCAAGAGTATTATTTTCCATTACAATCGTCAAGCTGCAAATTTGTGCGTATGCTATATTGCTTTTATGATACAGCTGCATGTTTTGATAAACAGAAGTCTGTAAGTAGTGTTTGTTCATTGAAATTGAGAATGTTTGTTTCATTTGTTCTTGGTTTTGCATGTCAATAGTCAAAGTTAAATATATCATTTAAAATGACTTCTTATAAACAATTCTGTTTCATACATGGTTCTCCATAACAGATTCTATCTACCTCCCCTTTTTTGCTAACCACATATTGAATCATGTAATTAAAGGCCTGTGGTAGGCAACACAATTTAAGTACAGCAACAAAAAAAAAATATCTTCCTGATAAATAACATGCCACATATTTTATCCTAAATCTATCTAAATATGCCTGCCACAACTAATTTGCAATTAAAAGCATGTCTATGCCAGGGAAATTTCTGCAAATTACCATAAAAGTTCACCGGAAAGAACTAGCATTATAAACCCCTTATCTGTCGAACTTTGACAGCAACATTATCCATCAAATTTAAAATGTATAAAGCTAGGCAGAGTGTACCATACTTGTGCAAAGGTAAGATAGTCCTCCCTACAATTTTTATTAGCACTGTACTGAAAACTATTCTCTTAGGCCAAGAAAAAAAGTTTGTCTCAGAAGACTGCGTGTATTTTGTTTAAAATTGGTCTTTTAGTGCATTATTTTTTTTTAGGTTTTTGCTCACTTGAAATTTATGAAAAATTTTCAGAAAAAAAAAAAATCGGCCGCGAAGCAGCCAAAAAATGAAGTGGGTAAAAAATGCAATAAAAAAAAATCCCGCTTTACGCATTAGCATTTTTCGAGAAAAAAAAAACGCATTTTGCATTTTTCACATTTCTTCTGAGACATCCTTTTTTTTTCTTTTGCCTTAGTCTACATATGTATGAATGTGCACATTTCAAAACCATGCCAAAAACTACTTTTTGGAATTTTTTTCACAAAATAAAATTATGTGAACATTCATATACAATTCCAGATATTTGTATAAATTGTATATAAAGGATTATGTTTGTACACCATTTCAAGATTCATCCACTCTCACTGAGAAAAAATTATTAAAAACAAATTAGTTGCACTATTTTCTGGAATCTGAGGTGCTATCGAGCACCTCTGAATTTAAATTCAACGACAACAGTACACTGTAATTCCTATGAATGTAGAACCCCCATGTGATAGACTTTCTGCAGGGATACCCTGGTGTTCTGACCCTCCGAATGGCCTGGGATTAACCAACAAAGTACTCTCAAAAGATTCACGCTAATCTCCCTTAGGGACTCGCAAGTTCCAACAGGTGCAATGGAAACATTCTTCTCTTTCGCACTCTCGTCTCTTGTCTTTCCATACATCGAGGTAGCTCGTAATTCCACTGGTGCAGAAGTAGGTTGATGAACTACATAGGACAAGCTTTAGACAGCCTGGATTGCACACAAGATACACATACCATCACACCACAACCAAGAATTGTTAATGAAACTGATTCATAAGTGAATAAATTTCTTACGAATGATTGCTTGTGGAGAGGAAAGTACCAGCCCTGCCTCATGAGCAATTTTTCTCTTTTTTTCCTCTTTGATGGAGAGCTAAGGTTCAGAGTATAATGTCAATAAATGACAATTATGATGACTAAGAGGAAACCAAGGAGAAAGAAGAGTGAGAGGAGTAGAGGAAGAGAGCAGGAAGAGAAAAAAAGATGTAAGAGAAAGAGGTTGTTGAAGGAGGCTAGTTTTTCAGGCGACCATCCCCAAGTGAATATTTTAGCCTCTGACAAATGATTTGAGGAGACCCGCGATCTTTTTCATGAGGAGTGGAGAAAGGCCACACGACTTAAGCTTTTCACCTGATTTCTGAGTAGATGCTCGGCTTTCGGATTGGTTTCATTTGCGGTTTTCTAATTCAGTATTGTAAATCTACCATCAAAATAATTTATATTCGTACTCCTCAGATGAACTATAGCCGATATTTACATGTGTTATTCAGTGTTTCCTGGTTCCTACTCAGCATATCATTATGTCTGAATGGACTGCATCTGTTTAAGTGGTCTGGTGACTTCTCCGGCAACTTGCGAACCACTTGCTAAGGACACGTCTCGAATCATAACACAAAAATTCAGCATTAATTGCCCAAAAAATGAAAAAATACTATTAAAAAATGTTCAAAATTATTAATTTTCATGAGTACGATCGACAGTACAATTTAAACTGTTCATTTAAACCATGCCAAAATCATCAAACAAAAAGGCTGACAACTCGTATTTTGTTCTCAGTAAAAACAATCGAGGCAACAATACAGCAAAGCAGCAGAATACAATGTCACTGTGAGTGACAACAAGGTCATAAGGTAATAGCTGCCACTTGTCAGAAATTCCCATCGAACATTAAAAATATTATGCCAGTCTTGGTCAGTGGCTCTTGAAATGATTCTTCAGGCAACACTGAGTCACCTGAAGTCATTTCAAGAGCCACTGACTCAAGTAAAGAAAATTGAGTTACCCCCTAATACATGGCAGCACACAGATATATCACATGGCAACCTATTGCATTTACAACCTTTTGTTGCGCTCACATGACAACATCTCACTGCGCTTACTCATCATCTTCATCTTAATAGGTCAAGATGTGTCTATATCACTGTTCTAGCCTATTCCAATATATGTCACCAGAAAACGTCATACCAGTCCCTGCCTGTCAACGTCTCTACTGTGTCCTATACAGGTTTGGTTACAACATAATGAAGATGTAGGAAACCTCAAGATAAAAAAGAAATGGGAAGGAAAAAGCCGGGGGAGAAAAAAATATTATAACGAGATGGGTGAAAATTGAGGGGACTTGATGGAGACAGGGTTCCAGTTCTGACGTTAAGTAATGAGAAAGACTGGCACAGAGTAATTATCTACACTGTATGGAATCTAGTGTGGTACTGAGGTGAAGGGAGGAACTTAAGGTGGCATGGATGTCAATTTTCTTTTGGTCAAAGATTGCTTTCCTATATAGGCCCTACTGCTTAGAAAAAAATAGATTGTCATATTAAACTTTCAATTTGAGTGGTATCAAGCATTCTCTGCTCCCAGACTTCCATTTTAAATGCAAATTTTAATCTATTTGATTAGTGCATTCAACAAGCTCATGATGAATACCAAAATTCAACTAATGCTGAATACATTTCCATATTAACATAATTTACAAGTACTCTTACTTTGGTAGCTACTCAAATTGGGAAAATAGGTTATTGAACCAATGCAATGACTAAAGCCACAAAGCAAATTCAAAATAATAAAAAATACTTAGCATTGCTTAGGCTTTGAAGTTTTACAAACATAAGTATTGGTAAAAATTAATTGTTTATGTCTTGCTACATATCTTGTCATTAGTAATTAGCCAACAGATTAAACTGTCTTAGTGTTGTACCTAAAATATTTTCAACTACAACATGACTTAAGATCAGTTGTGAAGTCACTTATTTTAGGTTACATAATTTACACAAACCCTTCAGACTTACTGAACATTCTTTCTTCTTCATTTACTTATTCCAAAATACTAAAATATTAAATTTCTCAATTTCTTTTTTCTGGGGAAAACAATTCATGGGGCATCCTAATAATGCTAGAATTGTTTATCTTATATTCAGTGATTCTCTCTCTCTTCAATCATGATGCTGTTTTGTAATTTAGATACCATTTTTTTGCCCCTAACACCACCTTAAAGTGACATCAAATTTTACATACAAAACAGGCAGATCAAAAGTGACACGGATCAATTTTGTGTGTACACCACCTAATACAGAGTGACAGTATCAAAATGTTGCAGATCTAGCAAGAATTTTTAGCCTTCCAGCTAGCAACCTGAAATTCTCGGATCGGTTTCCTCACAAAACAAACCGTGTGCATCAAAAATTCAATAAATGTAATATCGCTAAGAGAAATCGAATACGCAGAACGTGCGCATGTGTGTGGAGGTGCCCTGTGATAAACTGCAAAGTAATAATCACCATTTCCATCTTTTTTTGCATGCCCTCGTTTTAAACTGGGGCTATAGTTCGCAAGGAGAATTATCCCCAAGAGTAAGCTGCATTAGAATAAAAAATATCAGAATAGAAGTCCCTAGTATGGTATTTTTACAAGAAATGTGACAACTCCGTGGTCAGATGCCGGGGTATTAGAATTTAAAGAGACAACCAGCAATGGAGGTGTAAAACTTGTCGACGATGATGACTCACAGGGCAATTTTATCGTGCCTAAGCGCTGGGCTGATCAAGTATATTTAATTGATTTCCGACATTTTTAACCATCTGCGTACACTGCGACACCCGACAACTTAAAGAGTGTGAACAAACTACCCAGGTAAAAGTTGGACAGAAATAATGGATAGTTCATACTGTGAAAAAACAGTCACCTATTAAACATTTGTTTTAAACTGTTAAAATGCTGAAAATGATGATTCATAAGTAAATCAAATCATGAGAAATGGAAGTGAAAAAGACAAAGTACACAGCAAGTATTTTTATTTCTTCCCTTCTCCCTCTCTTTCCCTCTTCCCATCTTCCTTTGCCTTCCCATCTTCCTTTGCCTTCATATCTTTCTTTTCCTTCTTCCCCTTCTCTCTTTCTTCTCTTCTCCCTTTCTCCCTCCTGTCACCTTTCTTCTTTATCTCTTTTCTTCCTCCTTTCTCTCCTCTCCTTTCCCCTCTTCCTCTCTTTCAGCACTTTTGGTGATTTCAATTAATGATAAACACAGAAGCAAAGATAAGACTTGAGATAATTACATTCATCACTGACCTGAAACTTTGCCCCAGCCTGCTCCAAGGAGGAGAAAAGCACTGTAACTGATCCGAGTTATGATTCCTCGGTGTACTGCTCCAGAGCAGACTTGCATTTTAACCTTTCCATGTTAAAAAGTCATTATTATGCTGGCAATGTTTCCAACAGAAAGACAGAGAGAGTAGAGAAAGGGCACTAGATCACAGTGCTATGTAAGGTATACGGTAAAGTACACCTGACTGTTCAAATAATTGGAAAACATTCAGGAAAGAAAGGGGAATTTTTAAAATTAAGGTTTCACAGCATGATAGATGCCAAATTCCAAGTAGTTTTTTGATTTTCTAGTGCAGTGGCAAATTATGAGAATGTATATATTTTTTTAAATAACTTAAAGCATCTATCCAAAAATGACAAATGTCTTTAATAAGTATGTATGGTTAATGAATTATGGTAACAAAAAGAATTAAATCAGATTTTATATTTTGGACCTATAATGCAGGCATATATCCTGGCTGATTTTTAACAAAAATTTGTTGTTTTCAGCGGTGGTACATTTCTCTAGATTTATTTTTTTCTTCCCCCAGTCTCAATTGCCAGTAGTAAGGACATGTGATAAACATACTGTAGATTGAAAGCAACAAACTGTCCAACAACACCTGTGTACGAAGTCCACCAACCATGCTCCCAACAATGAAAACTGTAGAGTTTAAGAGATTGATCTGCATGGTGAGGCATTGTGAAATAATGTCAAGCTGATCAAGACAAAATGTTAGCACATGTATAAACATGCCTTCAATGAGTAAGTGCTTTATCACTACGGTACTTGACAATTGATACAGGTGGCACGCAAAAAGAGCAGTTAGTACGGGTTGTAATGGTTGTGGTGTTTTTCTAAGAAATAAGCTATGTTTGGTTTCTACATTGTGTTTCATGTACTGCCTAGTGCATACATAATACTGTGACTCCTAAGCAGCATGCAAATTTCTGGACAATGCAGTCATCACTGCCAATTTGAGATGAAACAGTGTTAAAAGGTCACTTATTGTGTTGTTGCTTTCTCACCCAAATGATTTCTCTTCAGAGTCTTTGGAACAGTTGTCAACAAATACCTGTACAAAGTTGCAAACTGAATCCATCTGTCTATTTCTGTCCCGTTTTGTCTGTCTGTCTTTGTGTCATGTTCTGTCTCCTCATTTATCTGTCCCTCTTTATCTGTCTTGTCTGTCTCTATATGTTTGTCTATATATCTACAACAGTGGCGTAACAGGGGGCCATTGCAGAGAGGCAACTTCCCGCGTTTTGAGGAGTTTTTCCTAGTTGGATGTGAAAATTTCCTGGTGAGCAGGAAAAAGAAGGGCTGATTAGTTTCAAGCTTTTTCTTCCCAGTCAAGCTCTCTGGGGTGGCAACCTCCCCCCCACCTGCAACTTGCTACTTGCAATAATATTGTATATAAACCCCAAAGATCATAACTTGTATGTTATAGTGCCCTCTATATACATTCTTTATAGAGATCTGTGTAACACTAGATTTAAGAACTAGAATTGTGCTGGCTGTGGCTCTCGCGCTCACAAACACCACACACACCCACCTTACCCCCCACACACACACACAGGAGAATACAAAGTGGTCCTGCCAACAATGCTGCCTGCTCACAAAAATCATATTTACCTGCTATGAAATTTCATAAAATTTGGATATATCAATTGATATTTGTTTGTCTTGTGTTGTCATAATAAACACCTGTGAATGACATCCAAACAGATTTCATTTTGCCTTAGACCTATCTTCACATCATTATTCTGGCAACTCTCTTTTTTTCTTAGTGATATTTGTAAAAGGTCATGTGTCATATAGTGGGACACTTGATTTTGGGAGGACGTTACATCGGCACTAACTTTTTGGGTTTAGCAAAGTGCTGCAAGATAATTAATTGTCCAACTGTCATAAATTTGGGCTTATTTAAAGCCTATTTATTCCTCTTTTCAAAAATTTTTCACATAAGTTTTATCGTTGTCGTTTTAACGAAATGATGTTATGAGTCAGCTGTGGAGGAGCCGCGGTGCAGGAGCCGCGGTGCAGCCTCCTTGTTAAGTCTATGGGAATTGGGTTTTTGACATGCTTACTATTTTTCAAATGGTTGTAAAATGCAAGCAGCCTCCTTGTTAAGTCTATGGGAATTTGGGTTTTTGACATCTTACTATTTTTCAAATGGTTGTAAAATGCAAACACTTAGTAAATGGAGTTTTTATCTCTGCAACAGCTTCCATACATATCTTAGTATAAAACCCAAGTACTTAAATCAAATTCAACCCTAATTAATGATTAATTGACATTTGATTAATTAACGTTAACAACAGCCTGCAAGTAATGCGAAATCGTTTTCAAACTTTACAAAGCAATTACCCACCAAACTTAATGCTTTAATTCAATCAACATACCGTTAAATAAATGACCAAGGAACTTAACTTTCCTTTCCATTAATTTAAATATGCAATAATTATTTACCATTAAACTAATTAATGTACTAATTAACTTCATTTCATCATTTGATAGCCTATTTCTCAGTGAGACATGGTCATTAATTTCATCCTAAAAAGAATACAATAAGGATTGCTGTTTAAGAAAACATATCAGGAAGTACTGTTCTATAGCAAGTGTATATTATATGTTGGTAATGAATTTTCAAAATGCAACTTTTAGGCCGGTAGGGGGCAATATCTACTATCAACACATCGATCATGAATGATGACATAATGTTTTTTATAGCAATAATACCTTAATTAATTTTGAAAACCACCCTGTAGAACATGTTTTTTCACATTTGAAATATGTCTCTGGCAAATACATGTTATATTTAATACTGACAAAATTTCTTACAATTGAAGGAACCTTAGCCCCACAACATTCCCGATTATAAGGTACAAAGCCTAAAATAATTTTCACAAATATGGGCGTCATTACAAGTTAATATCCACAATTTCATACCACCCTGTACAAAAAACTACTTTGTTACCTGTCGCGATCTCTTTTATTCTTTCGAGATTTCCAGCAGTACCATGCTTTCTTACTGTTTTATATGGATCATTTTGTGCTTCCTAATTAAACTGCCTGTTAGTTTTCCAAAAAATGTGTTCCATCTTGTGGCCCACCCTGTATGTCACTTGTCCAATAAACTGAATATAACCAAATTTATATTGTTTAAAAGCCTATCGTTCTGCCTGTAAGAATATGTAATTAATGATCTTGCAGATATACTCAAGCTTTTAATCAGGTAACAAGATTAAGTGAAAAAATTTTTTTTGGTTTTCACCCATATATTTCTCGCACACCCGGTATATCAACGTAAATTTGCAATATAGAATCCTTACACCTCAGCTTTCAGAAATGTATGGCTTTATATGGGAGGACATCATTTTAAATGCATACTACAAATATAGAAATTGACGAATTTACTTGATTTTCCATGATACGCTAGGGGGTCCCACTATACGACCCACATGAAACAAAAAAGAATTTTCTGGTTTTGCCACCCCAGCAAGTTCTGACAAGTAAATTAAAACAGTGGCCTATGAGTAACTAATCAACGCAAACACAATTATTACCGAATCACGAGCTGGAAATCTCAAGTCTACCTTTAATAATTAACAAAACAACACCCGATTTTCGTGTTGCAAACTGATTTCTCCTTTGGAGTCGTAATGACATCAACTTACTATGTAAATAGTAAGAGCGTGGGTCATAGTGGTTAGGCTTTTTTTAGGGGGTGCTTGCCTATGGCGCCAAATAACCAAATTCAAAAACTCCCGGGTTCGAAATCCCGGTGGGGTCACTTGCTGGGATTCTAATCGGGTACTCAATTCTGGATTAAATATGTATACGAGGCTATTGATTAAATACAATACAGCTCTGCTCTGTTCACTTGGAATTGGGCTAATGAATAATGGAAAAGCATTCCGTCCTTCGGAGGGGAAGTTAAGCCGTCGTCCCGTGTACAGAGAGGTCAAACTGTACATTGGAATCGCAGTCAGTGTCGGAATAAGAGTAGGGTGTAACCCCTGACTTATGTTCCAATACGCCCCCGCTTAAAACAAAGCGAGGCATGTTAGGAGCGTCCGTATCATAAGTACACGCGCGCCCCGAATCAGCTTACAAAGTTGAACAATCCTGCCACCACCCACAGCCATTACGAAGACTGTGGGACACGAACGAACGAACGAAACTAGTAAATACATCGTGTTCTTTTTTTCTTTTTTAAAAAGAGGAGTAGGGAGCGTACCAGACAATATTGATCAGATTTACATTAAGCTTGTAATGAAAATAAAACTACAGAATCAGTGCCTTGTGAATCTTAAATCAATTATGTCTGCCAACTAATTTCTGCATTATGCAGCAGTAATAACATTGATTCCTGAGGAATAATGATGACGCAAAAAACAATCTAAACTCTGATTCAGATGGGAGAAATGAGCGAAAAAACAAAAAAACTGACGTTAATAACACTTCACCAGTGCGTTAATTGGTATTTAATTCATCAAATCTGGGGAAAATGCACTAACAGAGAAATATTTCCTGCATTCTGCAGGGCTATATAAAAGACGAGCTTTAGAAAAAATGGGCCAGTCATCCCCTTAGTACACCCGAATACCAAACAAAAGCTCAGTACAATCTGTTTGGATTAGAGCCTCGGAGGAGAATTCCTTCATATTTGACAATCCACCTGACGTCCCCAGGATCCAGCTAATTTGACCAGGGGGTGCCCCCAATTGTCGGTCAAAAAAACTCTTCAATATGACACAACGAATCAAGAAAAACAGAGCGATTTAAAAGCCCAAATTGAAAAGTGCACCGGGCGTACCGAAGTAAATGGCCTTTTTTACCCCTGCAGCTATTGTACAGATGATAAGGAGAACTCGAAGCAATCGCATGATGGGATAGAAAAAAAGAAAATTCATTTTTTTTCTTGGACACCTAGGCACCGTTGTTTCTTTCTTCCTTTTCTTTTTTGTAAGGTAAGTTACTGAAAAGCAACATCATCACGATTTTGGTCTCCAAAGACTGGGGCACAGTTATTGTGGTCATAGATGTACATACAAAAAAACTTAGCTATCTATTGGTCACGAGCATTGTCCATTACACAATCATCAGGTGTCTGAGATTATTAGTTTGAGTATCTTAATGCAATTATTAGGCCAGAGGTTATTTAAAGGACAAGAAGACATTTCCAGAAAAGTGCACCACCATTTTTTTTGTCAAATCTGGAGTTTTTTATATTTAGAATATTTACAATGGATTTGAATCAAAATGAAAAGGAACTGAAGTCAACAAAAAACGATTGTTTTACGTAATATTTATTAACAAAGACAATTTAGTATTTTCGGTTGTGCATGATAGAAAAATGTTTTGATTTTCTTGTCGGTCTGTGCAAATTTCGAGAAATATGTTTTTCTTAAAAAAATCTGCTTGTGTCTCTTTAAGGCATAATGCCATGGTGCAATATATGCTCATTTTCCCAAACTCTATCCAACAAATTTATGGAAACCTGAGTAGTAAAAATTCGATTTTTGTAGGAATACTTCGACCATCAACATATGAAAACAGTCCACCGTGTATTGATATTAGATTAGTAATTTACTGGGACAGCAAATACATTGGAAAACAGATTATAGCAAGTTTTACAGGTGCAACGACGAGATTTCACATATCAGATTGTTCCCTTCAAAAAGTTTTTTAACATCATGGATTTTGGATCTGATGTAAAGCCTTTCCATCAAAAAGATCCAATCTGTAAGGATTAAGGTGCGAATTATTATTTATCCAAAATTGTGTGAATGAAATTTCTAAAGAGAGCAAATGCAAAAATTCAGCTGTTTTATTGAAAAAACTATATATTAAAATCAAAACCACTTTTCTTTTCACTCAAGACATTCGTAGCCAAATCAAGGTTAGACAATCTACCAAGGGTTTAATCTTACGGAAATCACTTACATATGAAATCTCTGTTGGACTTTAACAGAAGTGTACACCACAAGGCCTGAAGTTCTCTGACCTCTGACCCCTAAATGACCTTTGACTCAAATATGTGAATATCCCTTCACAACTGCCCTTTTGCAATCTATTAAAACATGTGAAGTGGTAGACATCCAATGAACTATTGAGGGAAATTGTGAATGCCAACTACAAAAGTTCAATTGCCCTCAAGCATTGCACAACATATCTTTACCTCATGCTTAAAAGTAAACCTTCATAACTGCATCAAGCAAGCCATTATTTGATGGTAAGGACATTTGAACCAGGGAATATACCATTATTTAATGGAATGAAACAAGGCCGTAGGTGATTCTTCCACACAAGAATACCATTTTTTTTTTTTTATTGGTAAGAGTCACAGCGACAAGGCTGTAGATCACACATTGGCCTTTTAAATTTTGATATTTGCATATGGCCAAATCTACTTTAAAAACACCCAGCCCCCTCTCTGAAACAATATTGCATAAACTGACCCCACAGGCCTGCTATTCCACCAGGTAAACTGATGCCTGACATCATAATACTTTAATTGCGAGATATTTTGCACTACATACATCATCATGTCGAATCTGCACTCCTGGAAGAAATTGTACAAATGGTACTAACCGTATTGTTCCTAAGAACCCCCCTTGGGGCGGTGCATTTTTCAAAAAGGAGGGCGTTTATTACAGCAAAAATGGAAATTCAAAATCCCACAAAAATCACCTTACACATGCTTCAAGGCACGAGCAAGGGGGACGTTGTTTTCACCACCTCCGAGGTCAAAGTCCTACTAATTAATTAAACTATACAACTGTGCATAGCTGTTGTAAAGCGATTATGATCGGATTTTGACAGTCCCGGCCATTAGATCATGTGATTTAGGTAATAGTAACTCATTTTCTTGAATTGTTTTATTCCAAAACCTGTAGGGGGCGTTTATTAAGAGCAGAGGAGGTTAGAGAGCTGTATACGCTGATGTCACAGTTTCGGCCATTTTGATTCGCGTCGGGGAAGTTATAGAGAGGCCATTTGTGGTGATGATTCCCATAGGCGCCGTGTAAACTGGCTAAAATGCGTCCCAAATTTATTAACTGAGGTGATAGCAAGAGGGGGGACTGGAATGGTAGCCGCTAGTTAGGAAGTAGTAAAATGCACATTTTTAAAAAGAAAAAAATAAAAAACTTAAAAAAAGCAAAAAATACAATCAAGAAATGGTCAAACGGGTGCCAAACGTAAAAGGCCTTGTAGACACACACGTTGTTTATCACCTCCGATGAACCGGGGCTGCGATGAACAAAGATTCGGATTTATTAGAAGGTATATGCGCAGAGTGTTGTGTGTCGCGGAGTGATACTGCGCAACGAGGGCTGATGATAGAGGCTAAGCACTGGCAAGTGACCGGATGAGTACTACTCATTGAGGTAGCCCGTCAATATTAGGAACAACACGGTTATATTCAATTGCCCTAACACCCTGGCGGTAACGGAAGCCAATTTATGATTCACTCATTAAAGGACACAAGCCATCTGAGTAACATCATAAATGCTTTATATCTCTGTGTAAACCATACCCACTAACAATAACCGCTCATTGAAGCCTGTATAGAAGATTCTAGGGCCAAGTCACCGACGCCAAGTCACCGACGCTAGTTCCCGACGGCAATTCGCGCATGTGTAGTAACTTCTGACGAACTAAGTTCAAATTCACACTCGTTGCAATGATACACACAACGAATACAGTAAATCTGTGTGTACATTGGAGTGTCATGCAAACCATGCTTTTGACCGTGCCACAAACACACGGTTCCGCGCATATATTATGACAGCAATCAATACTCCCATTGTATTTCCAATCAACTTGGTTCCCACGCCGCAGAAAAAAAAGCCATGCATATTTGCTATGTCACCTTTGTAAATGTAAAATGTCACCTTGCACTGATGACACTGTGAGGGTTCAGGAATGATATAAGTAATACCGACACAGCATAGTCCATCTCACTAGTCACATTATATGGCGCATAATCTATGATTATTTAGGAGTACTTTTTCAACCTCAATCCGGGATTGACTCATGCGCAACGTTACTAACACAAAAACAAAGTAAAAAAAAGTCTTATTTAAATTCTGTCTTCAGCTTCCGATAGCCGCGCAATACAGTTTTCCATTATCATTGCGCAAAATTGGCACCCGAGGTCTCTCGAACGTCAGGAACACACAATTCAGAATTTCCGAAATCTTCCCACGCTGTATCACAAATATTACGTCACCATTCTGTAATGAGTTTAATGAGCGGCGCTCTCATTTTGTAATTGTATACGAAGAAGACTGTTCGGATACCACCATTCTAAACGTAGATAGTATCTTCTGATTTGCTCATCAGATGATATACTGCCACGTGACCACTCAAAGAGTGCTTAGATGTCAACAGATAGGTGTACACAGAGGGTTAAGGGAGACTTTACCTAATTTTAACACGGGGATGTACTTTTCAAATAGAGTTAACAATGGGCGGTCCATTTAAACTGCCATTACTCCCACTGTGGAATCTTTCACCCAAACTTCTGCCAGATGGATGTGAATTTCAACTTGTGCCATTCCATCTATTGAAAAATCCACTCCCCCACAGAAGATGTACCTAAATTTTCCGAAGGAGTTTGTATTTCAAATGTGTTATACAATGAGGGCAAACCTTTCGTCACCGGTGGAAAGATTTATCAAACCCAACCAATCACAGTGAGTTGGCTCCAACGCTGCAACATATTAGCGCTGCCTATACGCAGAAAGAAGAAAGGGCTAGTCCACTTGAAGTCCATCCTCCTCTGTAGATAACACCTAACATCCACAAGAGGGGTGCGCAATTTCCAAATGAAAAGTCAATATCAGAAGCTGAGTAAGAACAACAATGGATTTGCAGCTTAAAAAATGAGCAATGATGTAAAAAAATATAAAAAGGTTCAAATGAATCATTGCAAATATTTCACTTTAGTACCACAACTGCTAGATGATATCAAAAAACATGATTTCGCACTAGCTTCGCGCACGTTTGAATTTTACAGTGTGATTCATAGCCTGCAACACGCATAATTGTGAAGAAATTCAAGCTTGAACTTGGATGAGGTTTTAAAAAAGACGAGACGAGTATCAACCTTCCTGTTTCATAACGGAAATCATATTACCCATCTCTGAGGAGAAGAATTACAATTATTTTATAAGGGCATAAATGTATAGATTCATGTCGTAGTATTCTGTAAGCACATAGTTCCCCGTAAAGCAAATAGCAACGTTCAAGTCAAGTTGGAAAAATGCAAATTTCAGGCACTGAAAGATACATTGCTATATCAATATGAAGTCAACTTACAAAGTCAATGAACAAAGCCGAAAGAACTGCCATTTTGTTTTTTAAGACTTTTTTTCCTACCTTTAAAGGTATAGTTTTTCTTGGTAAAAGCTAATAAAGGAAACCATTCAAGCTCCGTTTGAGAAGGAAAAAATGTAAATTTCCTTCACTGAAAGTATATAGAAGATAAAATAGTATTGATATGATAACATGTACGGCACATTGAAGGCAGGTGAAAGTGCTCGCGAATGACATCTGTGATCAGAACCTGAAATAGGCAATATTCTTTCACTGATGGCGCCCTAAATAAAGGACAATCTTGTTTCTGTTTCCCTAATGTTTCCAACATGGTTGATCTCCAATTTGCTATCACGATCAAGATCATTGCATGATTCCTCATCGTTAAACTGCTTATTTACACATCAAGTATTGAACATCTTGGTTAATTCCAATGAGTTCCTTGTATGAAGTACTCAAATCAATAACTCGTACTTTTTCCATGATACTGACTTGCCATAGACAATCAAGGCACTATTTAAATCAGGTTTTGTCGCGCAAGTAAATAGGGCACTTGCTCAAGAGGTCATAAGGTTAAACTGCCCTCAGAGGAATTATAGACAATTTAAAAAAAACCATCACAGAAGGATTCAAGCCAGCCCAAGTGTAGCAGGTGAATTGTATTGTACTCCAATATTCTTGGAGGACATTCCAGTCATAAGGTTAACTGCCTCCAGAGGAATGCAGAAAGAACATACATCACAGATAGGAATTCCAAGCCAGCCCATGTGTAGCTCGGTGATTGTATTGTAACTCCAACATTCCTGGACGGAAGGCACTTCAGGTCATAAGGTTACTGGCCTGCAGAGGAATGTAGAGAACAATACACAGATAGGCAATTCCATGCCATCCCAGGTGTAGCAGGTGAATTGTATTGTACTCCAACATTCTCTGGACGTAATGCACTTCATGTCCATATAGGTTACCTGCCTCCATAGGAATCCCAGAGAACAGTACATCACACATCGAATTCCAAGCCAGTCCCAGGTGTACAGAGTGAATTGTAATTGTAACTCTCCAACATTCCTGGACGGAAGGCACTTCAGGTCATAAGACGTACATAAACTGCCTCCAAGGAATGCATAGAACAATACAAATCACAGAAGGAATTTCCAAGCACCCCAAGTGTAGCGGTGAATTGTATTGTACTCCAGCATTCCTGGACCAGGAAGGCACTATCAGGTTCATAAGATAACGGCCTCAGAGGAATGCAGAGAAAACAATACACATCACAGATAGGAATATCCAAGCCACACTCCCAGGAGGTAGAGGTAAATTGTATTGTACCCCTGCATTCCTGGATAAGGATAATGTCAGGTCATATAAGGTTAACTGCTCCAGAGGATCAGAGAACATACTCACAATACGAATTCCAAGCCAGCCCAGGTGTAGCCGGTGTAATTGTATTGTACTCACATTCCTGGACGGAAGTGCCCTTCAGGTCATAAGGTTAACGCCTCCAGAGGAATGCAGAGAACAATACATCACAGATAGGAATTCCACCAGCCACAGGTGTAGCAGGTGAATTGTATGGTACTCCATCATTCCTGGACGGAAGGCACTTCAGGTCATAAGGTTAACTGCCACCTCCAGAGAATGCAGAGAACAATACATCACAGATAGCATTCCAAGCCATCCCAGGTTTGCAGGTAAATGTAATGTACCCCTGCTTCCTGGATGGAGGATATGTCAGGAGTCTATAAGGTTAACTGCCGTCCGAGAACAATCATCACAGATAGGAATTCCACGCCACCCAGGTGTAGCAGGTGAATTGTATTAATAACTCCAGCATTTCCTGGAGGAGGACGTTTTGGTCATATAAGGTTAACTGCCTCCAGAGGACTGCAAGAGAACAATACATCATGATAGATTCCCAAAGCAGCCCAATTGTAGCAGTGAATTTGTATGTACTGTAGCTTCCTGAATACTGGCGTCACACTTATGCAGTAACCCCTGGGACAAGAAACATACAGTGTAGTCAAAATGTTTGTTCCCCGATGAAAACAAATATTTAACAATACTTGTAACCTTTTTAGAATATTATTATAATCCATTATATTAACCTATATTTTCTCTCAAATTGCACACCATGCAAAATCCCGAGATTCATATATTTCATTCACGTTATGCCCTCTTTTTAGAGGGCTCCCAATTTGCTGCGTGTACCATTTATGGAATTCCCAATTTTTAGTACAGTACACATGTTAACAGTGTAATTCACAAACTAGAATCCAGAAAAAACGAGATAGGCAAAAACTGTCTGCTGTTGCATTTTTCATGATAGAGTATTGAAGCACAAAATTATAATATTTAGCTTTGAAAGAAATTTTGTTCCATAAAGTGCGACCTTTGACCTTTGGCCAACTACGGTATATCACTTTTGTTTTTGCCTTAGTTAATAGCTAAAACGAGTTCATTTCCAACCTTGAAGAATTCTAAAAAGTCAAAATAGATTGCACTTGGTTTTTTTGCATTAATATTAATCATTTTCAGACTATAACCGATTGCACTTTTCCTCTGCATTCTGCTTAATGAAACGAATGTTTAAAACAATCGCACCTTTGATGCTGTAGAGTGCACAAAACATAAAAGACATTTTGAACATTATGGATATCACAACATTGTTGCGTAGCTACTGTGCCATTCATCTGGAATGTGGCCTCATTAACTGGCAGTATCTGTCCTTAGTGGTTGATTTAACAGCAACTGGCAGAAGGCTGTTCTGCGGGCAGCATCTCCAGGGGTGAAGTGAGGAGGTACTTTAATCTGTATGGGTACATCTTTAAGTCCACCCTGGTAATGTGGTTGAATGCAGATTGATTCAGGTGTGTCAGAGGGTTACTGCGACTACTGATCCTTGGATTTATCTGTATAGCGTTCCTAACCCCTGTTATCTGTTTAGGTTGGCCACATGATCTTGCGTGTGTGGTCTTTTCACAGCTTTCTGGATGCTGTTTCGAAGAGCCCATGATTGTTAACTTGTTCCCTTGATTGTAGACCAATCTCTTGGACGGGGTTCTGTCACTCGAGGGAATCTTAGTCGAAAGAGGCCCATTGAACTTCATGGGGGGCTTCGTGTTTCCAGATACTTCTGGGCCATGAACGGTGCCTTGAGCTACTGAATATTGGGGAGGCCATTGCTTTGCTTCCTCCTCCGCAAAAACCCTGGCCGACAGTGTGTTTTATACCATTTGTTCATTTATTACATTTATCCACCAGTGTGTTTAGCATACATTAGGTATCCCACTTAAAATTTGCGCTTTGATTACACCAAAATCAATAGAATCTTGTTCAAAGGCGAATTTGAGGGGTTTATTTAAATGAGTGCAGATATTGTCTGCTGAACCAAATTGAATAATTCAAAATTCCTGTTTGGAAGCTATTTAAATGTAACTTTTGAAACTATTTACAATTTTTAAAGAGATACCTTCACAGTTCTTGACAAGAAAAAAATCATAGATATTTGGGGGGGCGGAACAATCAGTTTGGACTCACAATGTACAATTGCATGCCTACAATTACAATACACTATGCCCAACTACGCATATATCACCTGTCATTGAATTACAGAAATGCCCATATTGTACAGGTGATCTATCAATTAACTCCGATTTTCCAGATTGATTATGACCTTGTAAATGTTACATCCTACTGTCCAGGCATGCAAGTCCTTAGTTTTTTTTTTTATTAAAAAAAAAAAATTTGAAACAAGAAATGCCCATGCTTAAAAAAAAAAGGTTTTTTTAGACTCTTATAAAACATTGAATATCACTTAAAATATCATTTTATAAGACAGATAGTATAATTTATCTAAAAACACAACGTAAAAAATTCTAGTTCAGAATCACAATTCTATTACACCCAAATAGTAATGATCCACACCTCTCTACATTATTACTAATAACAATCTTTCCCCGGTGACGAGATTGACTCCAGCCCCTCCTACGTAAACCTTTCATCTTCACAGGATAGAATCAATCTCTGGAAGATATTAGTTATTGGAAAACATTCTGATTAAGTCAGGCTCTCTGTGCTTTGTTTTGATTCTCCTCTGATTTGATTATCTATGCGTTTAGTTGTTTACAGCGTTAACTAACGCATGATGGGAACCTGTTCGATGCATGCCTCCGGTGAAGTACGATACGGACACGACATTAGAGATCTTCGTCTATCTAGGAAAATACGTCTGGTGTGATCACAATACAAACCAACAAAACATCATAACATTTTTATGGAGCTATAAATGTATGTCGGGTATAATCACATTCCGCCGGAATGAAGGGTTTTTTTAGAGGAATCCAGAGCCCTGTGGTGCATTTATGCGAGCAGCCTTACACATTTCCACACAATTACAGACCAATTTTTCTCCCGAATTAAAGAAAAGAAAATTACAGGAGAGAAGGAAAAATAAAGGGAAAAAAGATGAAAATGCTTAGAGCATGCGGCAGTTTTAGGTAATATGGAAGCCTAATCCTAGGTTAGGGATTACCTGGGAATACCGGTGATTTTGGGTGTTTGAAAACCCAACAATTGGCACTTTGTCACAAAGTGTTCTGTGCAGGAGCTCAGTTCTTGTCTTCAATATTGGATTTGTAACAGAATAGATTCAAAGGGTATAATATTCCCAACCAGAGGGTGTTTTGAACAAATCCCACAATGCATTGCAAAGTACCTATGACGTAATGTAGTAAAACACAGTACTTAGAGATAAAATGTTCAAGAAGTTTAAGGGACAACAAAACATTCAGGATCAGATAAAAATTCCTTAAAGTACTAGCATTTGTGGGCTTTTAAAATGAGTGTAAAAGTCATGTTTTTTATCGTTGGGAATAGACAAAATTTTGTGCATCACATGACCTTCTTGAGGTTGAAATTACAAAATATGATTTGCATTTGCATTATGGGATGCGACTAAACACATTTCTTCTGCTTCCAAGTACCACCACCAAGTTTTGATTAGCTCTTGTAGTCTTATTGAATCATCAAAAGGTGCAAACAAATTGCTGGATTCAGAGATTTTTGGTTTGAACCTTATATATATACAAGAGGGAAGAAAGGAAACTAATAAGTAAAGCCTATGAGGTAGTGTTTACTAGTTAATAGCCCTTGTACGCAATGGTAAGGGGGGGGGGACCAGAGAGGAAAGCGAAGAAAGGTGCCTATAAAGAGATCGATATCTAAAGAGTACTTGTTATAGGCAGGGGGGGGAAGGCTCAACAAAAATGACCATATGGGGATGCGCCACAAACATCGTTCTGAATTTTCAAGCAGGTTGGTATATCAATCGACCCTCTTTTTTCATGCTCAGGGAGTTAATGGCCGACTTTCCTGGGTTGGCTAAATTTTGAGGATTAAGGCAAGCTTGTTATCCCATGAAAGTGCTACTTGAAAAAACTAAACAATTTTGCCTTTCGTTCCACCTTAAAAAAATACGAAGTATAGATGATCAACAAAAAAACATATTCACAGCAATATTTCGATTGTACACCTTCAGAATTCAGAATGCCATACACTGAATAGCAACAAAGCTTGCATCATGACAAACGGGTGTACACAGACCAGCGTGCAGCTAAAGGGCAAGGTGTCAACAATCGAGGGAAATTCCCTCCATAATGTATACGTGCAGTACGTGCCTCAGCAATCAAAAGATAATGCCATTACGAACATATGCAAGCCATTCCCAAACACATGTAGTAGTCTATAATGGGCTTACAAATGCAGGTGATCAGCTAAACGGTCCATTCCTCTGGTTAAGCGGGAAGGCAGATGGCCCGGGGCGCGGTGACTCAGATGCTACCGATAGACTGCCAAAGCGTGCCATGACACACAAAAGGGGATCACAAGACTAGGCAAGTCACAATGATGCCTTTAGAACCTAAATGGGAGTGTAGTTTGCTTTCACTGTGCTGGTGGAAAAGGTATATGTTCAAGAAACTTTTTGTTTATTGATTCAGGCAAGGCAACAAAAAAATGATGTACAGGAAGGTAACATACCATTACCAAGAAATTGGACATTCTAAATGAAAGCACTTACATGGTTTGGGAATCATTACACACAAACAAAATGTGACAAAGCAAAAAAGGGTAAAAAACTAAACATGGTCCTTGATGAAAAATGGCCTTTAAGATACCAAATAGAACAAGACTAACATCAAAGGATCTTGATGTCATTGTCAGTCCTACATTTCCAAACTGATGATTTGATACAGCAACCCGAATGAAGGGCAAAGCCAATGATTACATATAATCAGTAGAAATATATTTGGACCAAGTACCTGTCTTTGAAAACCAATCCTTAGTCAGCTGGTCACTACCAATAGATGTGATTGCGTCATTCACAGTGATATATGCAGGGCTTGACAAAATGTAAATTTCCTGGAAGATAGTTGCATTCTCACAGATTTCCACTATATCTTATGTGTAAATTTCCCTCCAAATGGCCAAGTTTCCTCCAAATGGCTAACTTTCTTGGGAAGGAGTTCTCAAATTTCGAGCCATGGCTATTTGATGTACTTAGCCAATTGGACACATGGTAAGAAAAGTTTTTAAAGTGAATACAGATATATAAAAGGTCTAATTTGATTGGTTACTCAAAGTTCTAGCATTGCCATATCATGTAATAAGCCAATCAGGAGATACTGTAAGACTTCAGGCAGTTAAAGAGGAATAAGTGAAACATTAAAAACATGGGATCACAGTCACCAAAAAGAGATTCCTGTTCTTGAGTAAAGATCTCAAGACATATTGTGCCTAGATGTTACATCATGTTACATTTCCATACTTCTCATGTACATTACATGCTTTTAAAGAAGTATATTCTGAGGCTGGCAGGACTTCTTTCAGGAGCCCCTAACCCAACCTAAAGAAACCATGGATTGATCTAACTTCTAACAGCTATTACTGATTCCAATGCATTTATTGGATTTCTTATTCATCTTTCAGGGCAACCACCAAGTGTGTCAAGCAAGTTAAAATGCTTAACCTTGTCCTGGAGGCAGCATATCTTCAAACAATGAAGTCACAATTTAGAAGCCAAGCATGCCCAGGTATATATGTGAGCGTCAAAACGGTATGGGGGAGGCATCATTGGCGCTCTACAGGACCCAAGGTCTGAGGCTGCTCACATGCCTCACATTCAAGCAGAGCAGATGGATGAAGGGCAACTTTGCAAGAAATATGACTTACATAATCACCACGGACATCAGTTATCTCGGTGCTTCTGGGGAGAAGTCATTAGCAGGTTCTAGATAAAGGACACGCATGGACATGTGTGTGGACGTTGGGCCGGAAAGAGAGTTCTTTGTTCATGATAAAAAATGTAAGGCATACTTGAGAAACATGGACAGGGAGGGGCCCTAGTGACCTGGCATCTCTCAGATAAGGATCTTCAATCCTAAAAACAGCATCCATCAAAATCCATTAGGCTAAGGGTTGGCACCATTTTGAACCTCATATGCCAGCTATAGAAGCGTAAAATGGACTGGTCTTTACTGCTGCCATTTGGTGTGTCTGGACGGCAATCATTGGTTTTGCTCCCATTTACAATCACCAGATAAACCTTTATTGGATTCTATAAAAGGGTAAAGTTCACTGCCTCTATACTATGATATTCATAATTTAACCCCTTGATAATCGTACTGATTGGAACCCGTATAACTATTCCAATGAAACACTTTTCTTTTACAGAATATTTGGAGAGGAAAATACAAAAAGCAGAATTTATAAAGGGCAGTATTGGGCCATTCGAGTCAAAATTCCAAATTTCATTCACGCCTAAAACAATTCCAATGGTGATAAGAACAAATATCAATGGTTTATATGTCTCAAGATTTCGCTCAGCTCAGAGAGCTTCCCACGGAAACGCAGTATCAGCTCCATCACGGTTTGGAATGGGGTTAAAAGTCAAATGGGGGTCATCAAGAAGTCATCTGGTAAAACCCATACAAGCTTTGGGCCAGGGGTTCTTTCTGACCAAGGATGAAGTTGATGGATTTGACATAATTAAAAGTTGCGATAAATGCAAATGCAGATAGAGATGGTAAAAAAATTCTGCAAAAATCAAATCAAAAAAAGATTCTCCTGTGGCCTAAGTGTAAACAAAAGCTGTTACACCAAGTAATCACTTTTACAGCATTAGAGTCAGTTACAAGGCAACAAAACAATTATGCCACTCCAAACAAATCAGAAACTTGTTAACTGGAAACCAAAGGCCATGTTCAGGACAGTCATTAAACCCAGAGTGAAAGTTTTAATTTAACTCCATCAAGGTAGACAGTAATATCAAAAGAACCCCTAAATTACAATAATACAACCTTTCTCCAGCAGGAAAAATGGTTTATGTCCCAGATCTGCAAGGATGTTTTGTTGTGAAACAAAGAAAAAGATTAGAAAATGATACAACAGAAGTTAATGGACAAATAATGGTTATATTTTATGTGAATGCAAGAAAAAACTTGAAGCTAGCATGAAGCAAGGCAATGTTGGTGTGTTGTGGAAAAGTAGGATAAAAGGGGAAAAAAATAGCATTTGCCCCTTATACCTAGTGATGAATTTGAGACTTCATCCGAATTGAAACAAACTAGTCCAAGTGAACGGAAGATAATCTTGTAGTTATCAATGTGATCTTATGTCCCCCATGCCGATACAATGACTACAACCCTCTTCATACTCCTGCCTCTTGGATCTGTTTCTTTCCTTGCTGCAAAAGCACTTTTCTTCACTTCTAAATGTTCATGACAATATCTCTAGAGCTGTCCACTGAACAACCAACCTTAATCATTACCTGTGGCAGGGTATCTTTCGACCCACTGCACTGTCCTAATATGATGACCAAATATGAATCTTTGAGTGCTACATACCAGAAGAACATATAGACACTCAAGGAACAGTGTCTATTGCATGATCAAGTTTTTAACAATGCCTTGGTAATTGAAATGGGGTTCACAATATGGGCATGCCAGCAATTACCCTTGTGCCATCTTCCATTTGCTTATCTCCGCTAATCATTACGTTCGTGGTTTACATTTAACCAAAACTTATACCCTCGTTCTCTCTCCCCAATGTGTTAAATCTATATCCTAAGGCATATTTGGTCCGACAGTGAAAAAGAAAAACCATCTGTCCTCCAAGCATGTATGGAAATGGACATCTGTTCAGAAATCATCTGTACCTCCTCACAAAATCAGCAGCTTTGATCACATTACACATACTACCAACCACATTTTTCAGATTCCTCCTCAGACTTCTACCCGCTTATTCCCTTGAGTTTCCATGAAATATTGCAAAGCCTGCCTTGGTTCCCCCGCACATGGAATTTTTCAATCAACATATGTCGTGTTGGCAGAATGACTTGATATGATAAACAACAAATGAATCCAGCCACTATTAACCCTATACTCATATATTCGAGTTAAAAACTCTCACAGACAAAAATAATAACCCAGCCCCGGAAATTAGTGTGCAAAAAATTAAAAACCCTCTCCCCACGAATCTGCAAATGAAGCCTCCAGTGGAGTCATCAATAATTTGGATTCACACTATTTAATTTGTGTCACTTTCACTCACCGATCAATCATCATGAACTTGAAACTAAAAAATAGATCAAGTAGTACATTTGCCAAAAAAATAATAAGTTGTACGCACTGGCAACAGCCAATCAAAGCGATGGCAGATCGCTACTCGGCCCAAGTCGTGTCTGTGTTTATCCTCTCTTCCCATACTTTCACCACGCATCAAAAACCTGTTATGTACAGCACAACCCTCATTTTCCCAAAATCAATCAAGCCAAACTGCATCCGTGATCACATCACAAAAAACAATACCGGCTAGCTATCATCATACAGAACCTGATTATTACTCCCGAGATGGGCAAATCCCCCCAGAAAAGAAGTTTGGCTAGAACAAGCGCAGCCGATTTCACACATTTCCATGTGCGTAACATCATCCCATCTTCATGGCTTCGCATGTCATATCTTATCTGCCGGCCGCACCTTGGTCATTGCGTGCTTGTGTTGCATATTTGCGACGAATGCTTCTTTCTCGCACACCCGTCCCATTGGTTCTTCCTCCCCCGAAAGGCAGTGGAGCATTATACTTTGAAATAATATCCCCTACAACTGGGACTGACCACAAAACGTCTACTGTCGTTTCTTTTAAGTTAATGTTCAAAAGAGTCCCAAATAGATGCTGCCTTGTGATGAATACTAATTAATGTACAAACATCCTATAATAATTCGGGCCCGTGAGACCAGTTTCCAATCGCCAATTCCCTCAGCAACGTTTCTTTTTCTTCTTCTATTCCTTCTTTCTCAGTGAACCCAAAGTCTTCAATTCCATGGCACAGTTCAGTAGCTTCCCATTCACCAATGATTTAGAATGTCTTAAAAACCAAACTTTTTGTGGGTCCCCGCCTGGTTTGGGGGTACGATTTAACCCCAGAAACACCAGGGTCATTCATTCAATATATACTACACAACCCCTGAACTTTGTCCTAGGTTGGGATGAGTATATTGTAACTAAAGAGCCCCTTCATTGTAAAACCTTTGGTTTGTTTAGACCGGCGACCATATCTCCTGCCACACCAGTACCCATATACCTGGGTAGAGAAGAGTAAATGAGGAAAGTGCCTTGATTTTTAAAGACACTATCACAGTGATTATCGAAAGAATGAAAATATTTGAAATTTGCAGGAATAGCAATGAGGACAAGCCCTGTAGAATTCTCATAAGTTACTTTTTCCAACTTAAGATTGACAGAAAGGAAGAAAACAGCAATGTTCCAATATACGAATCTCCATTCAATACGTGTTTTTTGTGAGGAAGTGTCCGAATGGACGGCTAATGCCTAAAATATCAGATTGTTAGTCCTTATTAGGTAGCTTCTGTCCTATCATTTGTAGGTATGGTAGGATACCCTATACTGTGACAGAACATGCAAAAATCTGATTTTTTGATGATTTGTTCGATTTTCTTCTGTAGTTAGCAATCACGATAGTTGCCCTTTAAGGGCGAAACACATTGGCCACAGTGGGGCTTGAACTCACAACCTTTGGCATGGCGGGTCTGGGGCTTTGTCCCTGGGAACACTTTGATATTTTTTGGGGCAAGGCAAGATTAAACTGACCTGCCCACAGGTCCTTTGATAACAAGCATCGTTTAGTTTACCAATGAAATACATTTCATTCAAATAAGCAATTACTCAAATAACATTAAAGGGGTTTGACTGTGCTGTGTACGCGCCAGCTGTTTGCACCTTCAACATTCTGTTTAGCCCAGTCATCGACAAAATAAGAAATTGTGTTTTTGAGGTTTTGGGGGCCCCGGGGAAAGGGAATCAATCGCCTATATCGCGGACAATGTTGCGTTTTGTTTGCGTCTATTCAAATCGCTCATCTTTACGCCTGCGTTCCTGCTTTCCTGCATGCTGAATGTGTCGGCGGATTTTTCTTCTCTTGCCGCCCAACGAATGTGCCCAAATTGATAAAGTGTCAAATTTGAGTTGTTTTAGGCATGTAGTGTTAAAAAAAAGCAATTTCGTGACCCCTATTTTTTATTTCAAAAGTTTAAGAACCACATTGGGACCTCAACATACTTTTTTTGTTGAAAAAAAAAAAATTTTTTTAAAATATTATAGCGAGTTAGTTTTTTATTTTTGTAGCGATACAAGCATCATTTTTTACTTTTCCCATAGACGGATGTGGTTTTAAAAAGCGACCTATGCCGTTTTCTTTTTGGCTATAGCCCAAAAACAAAGTCCAGTGACCCCCATTTTTTATTTGAGATTCTTGATCATCAGCAACCGTTGAAAATACCATATATGTCATTCTGGAAACTTTTTTATCGAGTAGATCGCTAACACTTCAAACCCCTTAAAGTATAGTCTGCCAATGCAAGAGTTAGTCGGGTTTAAAATTTGAGTCGCGGCAGACAAGACAAGTATGGGAAATGGTCACTGAAGACCTCGCCATATATCTGTTCATTGAAACAAGATATGGCCGCTATTTTGATGCATTTTTCTCCCTAGTAGCTCTAGTAACTGAATACAAACCACATATCCCTGCAAACCTCCTGCTGGGCCCATTGAGGTTATTGTACATAATACATCGCATAATCTCTGCAATTGTGAGAGTGGGTCATTTGTTTAGATCCCGGAAATAGAATCTATATGCTTGGAATATTTCACGCTATAATAAATTTGGCATCCTGACCAAGTAATGCTGCCATAGGAAAAGCTAAGAATGTGTAAAATATTAATTTTAGTGTGTCTATATTGATATAGATTTAATGATACATAATACCAATTCATCCTTTAATCCTTTTTCTGGAACACTCTAGATGGGATGGGGGGAATATGGTTGTAAACACCATACAAAATTGATATCAAAACATTTGATAATTTGGAGCCAACATATAGTTATTTTTCTCCGATACAGAAAGCTATACCATTATCCTCCACTTTTATGCCATAATCCCACAATATTTCCCAATATTCACTGAAAATAAAATTTTCAGCAAATTTGTTTTCACATCGCGTGTTTATAGTAGTAGGTCGTATATATAACGTTACTCCTATCCGCATATATGATTAGGGCTAATTGGCTGAATGCGTGTTATCCGTAATTCAGCGCTGTTTATATAAGTGAGATACGCGTTATATTGAGCTCATATACGGTATTTGGTGATGATCTTGGTCAACTCCCGCGCAAAGCATGTGATCACTTAAAAACACTTTCAAATTTCAAAGTTATAATGTTTTAATTCTAGTTTTATACATACATCTTATACTTCCCTTTCATACCCCCGTGCCACTCAGGAACGAGTAAAAGTTATTGGTCCGCCCTGATCCATAGTCCGGACCCTAGAGGACAACGGAAAAAGCTTGAAACTAATGGTGCGTTAATAGTCAACTGAATCGAATGCTCCTATATTCTTCACCGTTATAGGTGGACTATGAGCCCGGAGGGGGGGACCATACCACCGCCACAACGGTCTTCAATTCATGATCGGCTTAACGCGTAATACCTTGGCCTTTTTTCCAATTTTCTATTATTTCCCTGCTCCTTTGCCGCTATTATTTGCCTTATCTGTGGCAATGCTCATCACCACTTCCGGTGTATACGGTAAAAATATGCCGTGTGTTTAGTGCCATTGATATACGCTTATACTATACTCCAATATCGCTTTTCGATGGATATTTTTTATCCGCATAATGCAAATTGACTTTTACCGTATCTTGTCCTGTTTAAGTGTGGCATAGATCTGGTAAATTGAAACTTGTACGCTATCATACGGATAATTTTCCCCACTATAACACCTGGATAGTGTGAAAAAACCTGGGGGGTTGCAATCTTTATTTCATTAGTCCAAGGTTAAGCAAATGCAAAATCCTCAAATGACTAAAATATCACCACACTGTGAAAAAATCATTCTTTAATGCACTCTGCTCTATAGTAATCTTTCATCTGTTGTAATGTCGTTTGGAATATAATTCATGTGTGATCCTTGTGCAAAATGATATTTTCAAGACAATGTCCTTCTTCTGCCACAAAGGCTCTGTTCATATTAATAACATGTGATGCTGTCTGGTTTTACTGTGCTGATTTCCTTAAGTTTTTGTATCCATGTTCAAAAGCGTCAAGCTGGCACATTTTCACAAAATATGATTTTTTTTTTTTCAATTTGATCGCAAATGATCGTCTAGTCCATTGCAGAATGAGATAGATTGCCATATAAAAATAACATACCCAAAATATGGGTCTATTCAGAATATCATAGATCTGTACTCATGATATTAAAAACGCACACAGGTCACGCCTGGTCCGAAGTGTTCACTGCATGGAAATCAGGTTCCGCGTGCTTTTTCTTGTGTTAAAACCTTTCCTCTTCGCTTCTGCTGAAAAATGTCGCCGGCGACGTTAATTTAAATTGTTCTTTTTTAAAAATGATAACAAAAACTGTTATATCAAATCTTTGCAACCCTGGCAAAAATATATCATTTTGAAAAAGGAAAAATCGTGAGGGTTGGTCACTATTTTTTCAAAAGTTCCAGTGTCTCTTTAAATTCCTCCTGCCGCATACATTCAATACAAAACAACTAGACCATTAACCCTAACCCTGACCGGGTCGTTTGGCGACCGCCGGCCCAAAATGCAACAAAAGGCAAATCTATTTTTTATTTTTATTACAACGGCCCAATGCAACGAGAGCCAAATTTTGCATTCCATTGCATTCTCGCCGTTTTTTCCCGGCACGGAATAGTAGCGTAAAGTCAATACGGCCCAGATGCAACGAAAAACATCGCGCCATTTTTCCCGTAAGACGGCCCAAATGCAACGAAAACCTTCGCGTCATTTCCCGGAAGACGGCCCGAATGCAACGAAAAACATCGCTCCATTTACCCGGAAAGACGTCCCAATGCAACGAGGAACATCGCGTGCAAAAATGCAATAAAAACGGGTAAATAAATAAATAATAAATAAATCATGGATTCGTACTGCCACTGATCTGCATGAAATTGTAGCTTATAGTTCGCCAGTCGTGAGTGGCGCTCTTCCGCTACATCATAGTTCTGCGTGGCGTCTATTACTGCTACTTCATCCCGGTTTTCTCATTAATACGTTTATGCATAATTAACCCAATGCTTATCGAAATGGTGTCGCTAAGCCACCATCGACATCGAAATTGTCTTGGGCTTTGTACAGTTTTCAACCCCTCCTGATGAAAAGCATTGCTCCTTCTGCGGGCCAACCGTCCGAAATGCAGTGAAAATCATCGCATCATTTCCAGTCATAACGGCCCAGATGCCACAAAAACATCGCGTCATTTTTTCGGAGCGGCCCAGATGCAAACGAAAACAATCGCGTCATTTTCCGGGAATACGGCCAGGTCAACGATAAAACTCGCTCATTTTCCGGAAAGAGGACCCAGATGCAAAGAGGTGCAATGAGAGTCATGTGCGCGACCAAAAATAGTTTTAACGTCCGTAGGGATCAACAAAAGCATTTTCCGCCTGTACCACGTTTTCGTTGCCTCTCATTTCCTCTCGCCGCGTTAGGGTTAATTTTACCATAGGCCATTTGTGCTGGTTGGTTCTGCTAAGCTTGGACTCCCTCACGGGGTCATTAAGGCACTATCGCGACCCCAAAAGAGTCAAAATCTCCAAATTTTTTTCGATAGTCTAAAAAATAAAGGATAATTCGTAGCTTATTGGCATAATTTATTTTCTTCAAAAGAAGAATGCAAAAAACGAAATAGCACTTGTTTAAAAAATATGTATCTCCATTCATTTCGGCTGAAAGTGTCCCTTACGGAAAGTAATGACTAAATATCCATCTGTGTCTTTATTAGGTTGCTTTCAGCCTTATAACTTGCAGGTATGTTAGGATAGCTTCTTTGTTTACGACATTCAAATCTACTTTTTTAATTTATTTTTTTCAATTTTCTGATTGAACAAATCACTTATAGTGCCGTTTAACACTTAGTTGTGTCTTGTGGGTGCTCATGTGGACTTCCCCCCCAAAAAAAGACACTTTGCGATTGGATTTTTTACCAAAACTCGGTCATTTTGATGGGTAATCATCCTGCGCCCCACAAAACAGGGGGAAATTAAAAAATTCTGTTGTACCGATTCAAATGATGGTCTAAAAACCGATTTCATGTTACGCGAAAAATATTTTTCCGCCCCGAACGGAAAAAATGAAACCACTTCTCGAAGGACTTATTTCCATAAAATTTTACATTTCTGAATGTAGCTTATCAACACTTTCACTCTGATCAATGAGTATATCTCACATGTTTCTTCTAATTTTTTGTTTCTTAGAAAGAACCGTGAACGAGATTTACACTTTACTTCCTAGGAAAAATCAACTTCAACTTCTATTTTTGGTCTTAGCGCAGTTCTTAAGAGTGGAAGAACAATAATATACCTTACAAATATAGCAATTTGCTCTTGGGTTTGTGTTGGGGGAGACACCCTATCAAATTGACGCACACTTACCGCACAGCTCCAATATGCCAGAAATCCTTATACATGTTCTAATTCAGTATCATTTGCCATTCATGTAGACAGAAAGATTCCTGTAAACCTTCCACGTCACCTACAGAAGTAATACAAACCCACTCCCAACTAGCTATCTTGGTACGAATGATTTAATACACAATTTTTTTTAACGGTAGTGACCATGTAGTTGAATTCTGTTACTAACACTAGTTATGCAATGTCTGTCGTGGATTGTGCCTGATCAAAACGTCACAATAGATTACCTTCACACATTTGCTACATGGAAGGGGTCACGGTCCAATCAAATGTTTTTGCAATTTGAACAGTTAGGAACTGGTCTCCTATCAGCTGGTGTATTGATTCAATCCCACAATGCAAGTCGGTTTTGGGAAATTTCACCCCAATAGGTCATGTGATCCCACCAAAATCCTATTCTTAACACACAAACCTGACTTTTACACTCATTTTAAGCCCACAAAGCATTAGTACTTTGGTATTTTTAGCATGATCCATGAAAGTTCTTGTGGTTCTTAAGGTACCATGGCCCGATCGCTAATTCCCTCGTCCCCACAAGCCCGGGATTTAACCGGAAGTGGTCATTGTTGGTATCAGAGAAAGCTACTATTTTTCTCATTTACCCTGTGAAATCTTAGGACCACAGGATGTTTGGTTTGGAATTAATGAGCGAAAGGTACCCAATTTGGGTCGCCAATTTAATTTTACACAGTACTCTATGGGGTCTTACGAAATCACGTTTTCTGCCTTCTCACATGAAAACGTACATTGAAATTCGGCGCGAAACTTTAACTGGTGTGTTGGGTGGGGGTTTTGGTTGAAGGCCAACTAATAATGAAACTTCATATCCTTAATCGGCCAAAACCTCCCCCTGTAAAGGTGCAACAAGAGATTTCCACACATATCGGATGTCCCTTAAAAATCGAAGTACTGATTTTTTGCCCTTATGTAATGCTTTCCTAAAATATCCCCATCTTGAAGAATTAAGTAAGCCTAGAAATGTTTCTTTGGTAGCACAATTTTTGAAATTTTTAATTTCAATAGAGCAAATACGACATTCCACCTATTTTTTACATTGAGATACAAGCAATTCAATTCGCCTTTTTATTTCTCTCTTTAAGACATTTCTGTAAGCCGAATAAAAAGGCAGAAATCATTGAGTGTCTAATCTATATGAAATTACTATTAGACACAATATTTTTGGGTGCCTCAAAATCCTCCGTTGCACTTAAACCTTCTTTAACACTTTTTATCCCCGAGTACGACAGAGTTTTGTATAGTACAGTATAGAGGCACATTGCAATGCATTATGGGATTGTTCAAACACCCTCTGGTCTCCTAATCATGAGGGCTAGTGTGCCGATCTTGCCTACCCTTAGCAAGTTCCCGCAATGGAGACTGCGGCTACAACCAGTACTGGTTTCCATACACCTTACAATGTCATAACAATTTTGGAACTTGCTAATGACGAGACAGTAAGAACCTGAGTAGAAATGCATTTTTCAAGGTATTATATAATATAGAGTCAGGAAACAATATAACAAATAGAGCATCTTCTTTTTATGGCTATGGGTTTTATGGCCTAACAAGGCAGTTGGCTGGCGACTTCTTTTTCTTCTGGGAAAAACAGGGGACAAGTTTAATTTTTGTTGACAAACATGAAACTTTACCTGGGGGAGGGGGGCAAGGTCGATGATCCATCAAAAGAAAACACCATAACAAGGGTCCCTTTTTACCAACAGGCGCTGTACACTCGCAATCCAATTTGAATCAATGGGCCCCCAGGAAATTTAAGGTGGAAAACATCAACAAATTTTTGAGATTTTTAACTATGTTTGTCAAAATTGCTGATTTTGCCAATTTGGTAATTTTTTGATCGCCTACAAGTGCTCATATCTACAAGTTTCCCCCTTTAAAATATTCCGGGCAAGGCATATAGACCTTGTTGGCAAATAACGCACCAATACCTTGCATCACCTATTTATTACAAACGACACCGCGAATGGAGTTTCACAACATCCAAATGTTCTACAGCAAGTAGATACCAAAGTTTTTGCCCAAAGCATGTGCACAAATTTACCTTCTCCAACTTTTCGTGTAGTTAATAATAACAAAACATAGCTACCTAACCTAATACCACACTCTCTTATGATATCTCCTCTGTAGTCGGCACCAATATATTACACCTACCATTTCTGTCTCCTCACCTCACGCCACATATTACTTCGCAATTTACCAATTGATCGCATTAAAGCACAATGCGCAAGACTTGGCTCCTTATTTGATTAGACGCTAACTGATTGATTCCTAAATCTTTAGCAAAGCTTAACATCGAGAGACCATAAACATATTATTCCAGTATTGCCCTCCATGCAAAACATTCTGACGAGAACTGGCTCTTACAATATTCCTTTGTTTTAAATATCAATCCTTGTGGCAGTTACACTTGATAAGTCTTTAAGAGTAGGTAGTCTGTGTCACAACAAGCCTGGGAAACTGATTTACTACTCCACTTTAACATTCTGTGGGTGGGGGAGTATATCAGTTGAGATGGAGTTGGTTTTCGCGCTATTGGCAAACCTCTCTCGCTCTGGCTCGCTCTTGCCGCTCGCCTCATCGCTCGCGGTACTCTTCTTAAACCGAGTCGTTGACAAAGACTAAAGAGATAGGAAATATTAATAATTGAGATTGTGGTCATGAAGTGCCAAATTTGATCTTCCTTACTTGCATTCCTTTCCGGCAAACTTTACGAAGTGCAAGCATTTATTTTTTTTTTAGATGTGTTTTTTTCCTTTCCTACACAAAAAACATATTCAATTTTTTTAAAATCAAATAAAAAAAAATTGGTGCAGAAATAATAAGTCCTGATTACAGCGAAATGCACTCACGTTCATTACCATATTAACCCAGTTTGGGTGCCCCATTAATATCCCTTTGAGGTACTATTCATGATTTCCCCATTCAGGATTGAGGCCAGTAGATGAGGCCTGTGTGCTACCATGCTACAAAGACTCTTATTCACTAAATTCTCTATAACATTACAAATAAAATTTATGCGGCATATCACTAAGACCAATTTCCACTCAACCGTAGTGCCTAGTTTTTACTGCAGCCTTATCATGCAAAGATAAAGAGACGGTTCTTTTTATTCGTCTTTTGGACGGAGAACCACCTTGAAAGTTACAGAAATGATTTGAAAGCAAGGTAATTTTCAAGATTAATAACACAGCACTTAGTATTCTTAAAAGGGGTTGAAGCAGACTTTTAGTAAATCCTCAGTTCTGAGATCAGCGATGGGTTATTAAACCCAAAGTTGGAGTATGCATAAACAACCTTACTTTCTATCTTCAATGTAAAAACTCTCCTCAGAAACTTGCCAAATATACTTAAGGAAAAATATTTATGGAACATTTGATATTTTGTCACAGTACGTTCTTTTCAAGAGTGAAATTTATTTTCTAGACATTAAAGAGGCACTAGCCAATCCTCAGCCTTGACCCACCTTGCACCTCCATCAATCTGAGATTTTGGTACCATTAGACACTTACACTTTTTCATCTCATATTTTCTTGAGGATTCTCGGTGAACCTAGAAAAAGAGGTTTTTATCATGAAATGCACCTTTAATTCCCACATTTGTCCTTAGTGTAAGATTGTGTTCCCAATTGAAAAAAACACTCTTCCAAAAGAAATGTTGGTATTTTATTGATATATCAAATAATGTTGCTATCCTGAAATTTTGGATTGTTAAAAAATAATTGAGTTTCTCAAACTGAAACAAATATTGATATTAAAGATTCATCCGTGTAGCCCTCAACCTAAAATCTATACCATCCAAGCGGACAGATAATTCAGTCATAAGCTTGTGCAGCAGGCCTAAGGCTTTGTGCACCTTTCCCCCAGGTTTGTTCAATTTTCAATTAAACTCTGCAGACATTCCTTTAATGGTATATTTGGTTACATGCACCTCGGGTGATCTTGTGAGCAAGTTAGTAAAGTGGCACATAAGCCTTGTAAAAGATTGCGCACTTTGATTGGCATCCCGAAAACAGAATTTTCCTGGTATATTTTTTTTCTTCAGAAGAGATGGAGAAATACCCCTGGGGCACAAAAAGTATCTCGGCATGTTTTTCGATCATATTGTGGGCCAAAGTCCAACCATTTTGAAAGTTTTCGAAATATACATTTTGTTGCTTATGGGCTTGCCTTTCATTTAACACCTCGCTTGTGAAAAGCAAGTCAAAAATGGCTGAGATAGAGGGCCCGAAAGACGCAAACCCCCAAAACCAAAGTTTGCATTTTGGGATTATTTCATGGTCACTGTTTGGTTACAACGCACGATAATACATGTTTTTTGATTTTACACCAAGATGTTTTCCGACTGAATGAGCGAGAAAGCCTACTTGCGATATTGAAATTGTGGTACGCGTGTGCTGTCCCAGTACACTGCAGTCCCATTGAAAATCCAAAAACTGCAACTTTTGGTTTTGGGGGTTTGCGTCTTTGGGCGTTCTATCTCACAGCCATTCTCACACTTTGTTTACAAGCCAGGTTTAAATGCAAGAGCCAAGACCTAGACCACAAAATGTATATTTTGAAAACTTTCAAAATGGCCTGACTTTGGCACAATACTGATCGAAAAACATGCCGAGATACTTTTTTGTGCCGGTGTATATACTATAAAAGCTTTCTAATTATATTAAAACATATCTTGTTTGCTGGGTGTGGCCAAGGGTGAGAATTGGGTAATGCCCACTTAAATGTGGAATTAAGGAATCTTTTAGGTATTTTAGCCTCGTCCACCCAAGGTTTTTCTACTACATTCATGACCGAGGGAATGGGGTTAGCACCCCCATGGGCCCCCATGGGCCCCCTCTTTTTTTTGTACGGGATAAACATCTTCAGGCCTTTTTTGTAAAAATGCCTACTGTGCTAAAAAAGCCACTTCTGAATATGAGTGCAGGTGTTCTGTAGGTGTGCATTGTGTATCAAATGTGTATTATTTTACACATATTGTATGTGGGTAAAATCGCCCCTCAAGACCATTTTAGGTGTGTGATGGTGTGCTATAGCACTCCCACCCTCAAAGACACGGCCTGCATCGTGGTTGGTATCTGTGTGTAGCTACATAATCCTTTCTTCACATTAAGTACAAACATATCATTTTAACAATACGACACATAGTGAGTCGACTGAATAAGATGTCCGTATCTGACAAATCCCAAAAATCAAGGGGTTCACCGTGCCATTTCATGCAAGCTAATAGGGTATGTTATTTAGCATGATGGGTTGCCATAGTAACATACCATGCTTAAAACTCTAAAAATAAGAAAAATAGAATATTGCAGTATTTGGGTTACAGTAGCACCATACGTAACATAAGTAATCATTTTTTGGCATTTTACACAGTAACGTATAGGCAGTGTCAACACCCCCTCCCCCATACCTTCCGACTTGAAGGACCCCCAAACCCCCTGAAGGAGGTGTACCCTCCAATTTTTTTCCATTAAAAATAACTGCAAGGATGAACTTACAATTGCATAAAAACCTTAGATCATATTTGTGTTGCATTTTTTGCGACAGGGAATCAATCTTTAGGTGGGTGATCACCACCCCCTGTTCGTACAAGGTTTTTAATTGTAATTATACCCTGTATTAAGTTTAACCTTAGATTTTTTTTCTGTGGGGGTTTTTTTTTTTTTTTTTTTTTAATTTTATGGAGAGGTTTTTATTTTTTGTTGGGTTTTGGTTTTGTTTGTTTATTTTAATTCATCTTCAATTCTGTAAGTGGCTAAAAGGCTTTTCCTGTCTACTGTTTGGTCTGGCTCGTTACAGCACAAAGAAAAACAAGGAATTACAAAAATTACATTGCAGGGATCTGCTTGACGGTTCTCACTTTGACGGGAAACCAAACCAAGGGACACCTTCTAGATTTCCCCGTGTGGCTACAAAGTGTCGATTTTTGGCAGCAGGAATATCTTTTGTTTCATACCCATTCCCCATTTGTTCGGTAAGACTTAACATGGTCACGGCTATCAGCTGTAACCAGAAACTTCAAGGGATAAACAGCTGTAGGAGCATAATTGCGTTTATTTTGACTACACCTGTTAATTTATGTAATACAAGAAGCTTACTAGATAGTTGTCCTTGATCATACTTATGTCTATGGTATACCATTCTTTAGTGCCCAATGATATGGGGGTCTGTAATTACTACTTTGTGAGCTTGATTACCACATATGGCCTGGAATTGTTTTGGGCTGTAATTGCTTTGTTGTTTTGATAGATTAGTCCCATTTTGTCCAGCACGTTAGCTTGAAGGTTTTGGTCATGACTTGCCCGGTAGGTAACACATGAGAGTGTGTCTGGTCGTGTTTTGTTAAATGTCTTTGCCATTGACTTGGACTACCTCGCATGCGTTAAGTGTTTTTAAAAAATTCATTTCTCTCCCTACAAAATTGATCATCTATCTTAAGTGATTCACATTTAGTACAATTACTACAATGCATTTGCCTTTGACGTGCTGGCTTTGATCTACAGAAGTTACTCAGGTAAAGGTCCACACAGGAGAAAAGCATGGTATAGTATGGGGGTTTTTGCCTTTGGTGCAGAAGGTCCTGGTTCAAATCCTGTAGGGCTACTTTGCTGAGATTTATTAGACACCAAGAGAGTTAAATTGAGCCAATCCCCACTGTACCATTTTTAGGAAACTTCCAATCACCTCAATAATCAGGTCTGGTGATCAACAAATCCTCTTCTTAACACATAAAAACCACTGACTTTTATCCTCATTTTTAGCCCACAAAGACCAGTGACCTTAGAAAATATCATTTTTAAAACAGGATAATTACTTGAAGCACAGCAACCATTATAAACGCTTTAAAAAAAAATGTTTTAGTTTTCCATTTTTCTTGAGACAAAAGCTGTTGTTGTGTGATGTGCACGCAACACACACATGTGTAACATGGTGTGCATGTCTGTCTGTCCTATAACATTTTAATAATGCACAAGTATAATTTCTTTTGAGGACCATTTTTTCTTGAATTATGCACTGCAAAATTTATACAACTTGAATATATGGTCTCCAAACAACGTTTCATCTGAAGTTGCATTGCAGTTTTGATTTCCCTCTGGGTGGAATAACTGAGCACCACCATGTTTCCTGCTTCACACACCCTCTAGTGTGTTCACTCAATCAAGGAACATGATAATAAAATTAATATATATCTTCCACAGTGCTTTTTTTCACATATTCTGCCAACACATGAATACAAATATAAGACACCAAAAATTATAATAATAGAGTTTGATATATTTGTCATGATTCCACACACACACACACACACACAAATGTACACATTTTCAGAAAAACAAAATTTAAATTGTTAAAAATTTACACAATGCCAAGATGCTTGGGCTCCCCAGTACTTCAAGTTGACAGCTCTGTAGAGACTTTATATGCCATGAATTTTTCACAAATGGGCAGTTATAGACCAATTTCTATTGGGTACTTAAAAGTTCATTACCTTTCAAGTATTAAAGGCTACAATTTGAATTTAATCTACGGTTATTCCCCAGTTACAATTCCAGACGACTGTAAAGAATTATTTTGGTTACCTGATGACTTTTAAAGGTAACTGGTATTGTAGTATGCTGTAGTTGTATACTTATGTGGTCACTTAACCCAGGGGTGGGTATAGGGACAATTTGGGAAGATAATGTATGGGGCAAGAAGACCAATGAGGAATCCCTGCTTATTTACTCACATCCCAACCAATTCTCATTCAAGTTCAACTATTTCGTACGAAAATGAATGTTTCCCTGATGCGATGTATCTCCACCATCGGGGTTTGCAAATGAGGTCAAAGGTCACATGGGGTCATTAATGCTCACCATGAACAACTCGCATGTGTTCTTTTGGGCCAAGCCCATTGCAGAAATCTCAAAACTTCACAAGTTTATACCCTAGTGAATCGGGAATACGTATTACTCCAAATCTTAATACGCCACAATGCTTGCAGAGTCCCGCCATCTGGATTTTCTTTTCCGTTATAGGAATACACAGGGTGGCGATTAATTATTTAAAAATCATGTGATGAGGCCAGCCCCCTGTGCGACCACCATTTTCCACTCTTCCCTTATTCCTTCCCTCCCTACCGGGAGATAGGCTAAAACATATGGGGCGTAAGGTGAATGCTCATCAGCTTACCTTCAAAGCAACATTTCCATGGCTTATGTCTCCTCATAATGATGCTTTAAATATAAATATCAAAGATAAGGATATTCCAAAAGAATGGAAGGTTATACATATATAGCAGACAAAACAGGTCTCCTAGTGCTGTTCAAAGCTAGACATAGCCAATAAACTAAAAGACAAATACTAAAAATCAATACAATATGAAGAATTCAATAAATGAACATAAATGGAAGATTTGCATGTAAGATCCAAAACAAATAGAAAATTATAACCAAACAATACAAAGCGGTTCTTTATTTCAAAATATCATTGGTTTTTATGAAGTGCCGGACAATTGTGTAATCTGTGTTTTTGTTTGTCTGTTGTGTGTGTGTTTGTTTGCCCTCTCCCCTGTATATTACAAAAAGCTTAAACTGACCTAATCGTTATCAATCCCCGTTATTACACGCCGCTTATGCTCGAGGTCCACTCTAACTATATTGACCATTACAAATTATCATCACTCGGAAGTACTCTATGATTGACATCCATACCAAGCCCGAGATTAGACTCCGATAAGAAAACAACACTGTCCGAAGACCAATCCCACAGGAGAGAAATCTTCCGCTAGAGGCTACAGCAGGTTCAGGCATAGTAAACCAAATTTCTGTTCACTTCTATGCACCAATTTTCCACAGCTTTGGCCGTGCAGTGAAGTTGAAATGATCTTAGCAACTACAAAAACTGTACATCACACCCCTCAAATGATTGCTGTAGCATCTTACTGACCTGACAGATTCTTAACCATTCCTCTTTGAAAAACATCCAATGCTTGTGAAAGTAATATTTCAATATACTGTAAAATTTTGTTATAATTCATATTTTATTTCTGGCAATGTGGTATGATCAGAATGAGCAATGTGCGAACAATATCAAAATATCAAAGTTATATTTACAATGGATAATTACTCAAACTAATGCATCCAAAATCTTCATTATCGAAACTATCACGCAGACGCTGTCATTGCTATGAGGATATCCCAGATATGAAACAAACACATTTTTGCAGTATGCTAAATGACACCGTTGTGCGTTTCTCAGATACCGAAATCTCCTAAAATCAAAACGGAGGTCCATATGGGGACTAGAAAGAAAGCGTACCGTCATTGCGTCTTGTATATTAACCATCATGAGGTTTTCCTGTTGGGGTGTATTTTTCATAGCATTAGATATAATGCTTGAACTAAATCGTTACAGGCATTTGTCCCCACAGGTTGTAAAAAATCCATTACCATTTAAATACATTCATTCCACATATTTCAGGAAATGGGTGTAATGACAATTTGAAATGAGTATCCATTCACTTCTGCTATTAAATCCTTATCAGAAGAATTAACATTACTTTTTAATAATTTACATCACGTTTTTTCAAGCAGATTATGTGATTGAACTTTTTCAGGATTTATAATAATACCCACGCATTACCCTAAAGTGACCCTGGGTAAAAAACTGGCACTTTAAACTGGGTTCCAATGTGTTACATGGAAAGATTTTTTAATGATATGGGCCACAGCTGTGTTCGATGCACATATAAGAACATGGTAATATTTAAAATGTGTTCTACAAACCTTCAACCAGTTAGCGCATTCAATTTTTTTTAACAATTCCCCAGCCCACCATTAATAACAATAGATTGGATTACCACAACACTAAATAGATCTGGCTGTGGCATCCTCCTGCTGAAAAGTTGTTTAGAACAAAAGTAAAATGGGGTCAGGTCTCAAGTAAAATTGAAAAATCGTAAAAAGTAGTGGAACTTCCTGTGCCATATTTTGTTGTTGTAGAATTATTTTAAGAACCAAGTCAGTGGGGATGAGGCTGTGGATCACGAAATGTCTGGACTAGCTCTCATTTATGTGAGGTATGAAAGACTTAGCAGAGGGCTCATATTTGCCTTATGCCCAGTTCAATTGTACGATATGGTATCAAATCAGTTATACAATTGCCCCCTTGTTAACTATTTGAAATAATGGTCAAGTCTAATGACCTTTGATCATTGCCAATATGTCTAAATGGTGATAACTTGTATAACAAGCATTTGCACAAGCAATTTTAACTTCCTAAATTTTCCTCTATTTTCCTTGCTAAATTCAAAAATTAAAACTGTAATTCATTAAACAACTTTTTCAGCAATTGGGCAAAGCTCACTCACTACATGCATCAACAGCCCCGAGTGCTTTTAAAGTCCATCCCACCACTACTAATTGGAAAAGAGCGAAATTTAGAAACAAGTCATAAAAACCGAAATGAAAAATTCACTCAATCGCACAATGTATAACAACCACACTATCAAATTGCTTTGGTTTTGAATAGTTCTTAAAATTCCCTAACACTGAACTCAATTGCACTTGTGATTTAATGACAATCTTAACTTCATAACATAGGAGCTCAATATTGTATTTCACCAGCATATCTTACCCCTTTTGTTGCAAGTTAATATGTCACTATATTTATTTGATACACACTTATCGGCATTTGTAGTTCTTTAAAAGCATCATATAGCAATGCTCGATCAATCCGTCATATATGTTCTTTCAATATGCGCAGAAGAGCGTTGCTAAGAAATGTACAAATTATTTTTAGTTAAGCATTTTTTAAGACTTCTTGACGAGTTACTAGGGTGTGTGAACGATGATTGGAAGGGGCAATCTTTTGAAGACGAAATACTGAAGCAATTCAGCAGGATTGAAATGGATCTCACCCATTAGCTTATTTGTCATACTACTACTAATTCTTAAGCAATGGGAACCCATATTTAAATCGTGTATAAATTTACAATCGAAGTTCAACAAAGTGTCCATTATGTTTTGTAGATAACCTCATCAATTTTGTCAATTTTGTCTCAAAATTAAGAGTTGGTAAGTGAAACTTGTACCAAGTATCAGAAGTAACAAAAATAATGGCCAGTATTGGTTACAGTAGCACCATCGTACATAAGTAATCATTTTTTTGAATTTTACACAGTAAAGTATAGTCAGGTGCAACACCCCCTCCCCCCATACCTGTTCTCTGACCTTTGACCGGACAAAAAAAGAAAAAACCCCAACCCCACCCCTGAAGATGGTGGTACCGCCCGGGGGGCACCGAAGTCCCATTTTTTTTAATTACAAAGACTGCAAAGGAATTAATTTAATACTTGCAATAAAAACCTTAGATCATATTTGTTGCATTTTTTTGCGACAGGGGAATCAATCACCATGTAGGTGGGTGATAACCACCCCTTGGTTCGGCAACAAGGTTTGAAATTGTAAGCTTAAACCCTGTAATTAAAGTTAACTAGATTTTTTTTTTTCTGTGGAGGGTTTCACTCTTTGTTTTACTACCTCTTATCAATGGTGCTATTATTCCATATGTCCTTATTTTTAGTGGTTTGGTGAATGTTTATTTTAATTCATCTTCATTCTGTAAGTGGCTAAAAGGCTTTTCCTGTCTAATGTTTTGGTCTGGCTCCGTTACAGACAAGAAAACAAAGGAAATTACAAAAATTACATGCAGGATCTTCTTTACGGGATTCGCACTTTTTGAAGGGAAACCAACCAAGGGGACACCTTCATTTCCTTTCCCCCCGTTGGCTACCAAGTGTCGAATTTTGGAAGCAGGATATCTTTTGTTTTCATACACTTCCCCATTTGTTCAGGACGACTTAACAATGGTCCGGCATTCACTGTAACCAAACATTCACGGATATACAACAGCTGTAGAGGCATTTAAAAATCGCGTGTAGTTTGACTACACTTTAATTTATGTAATCCAGGACGCTAATAGATAGTGTCAGTGATCATTACTTAGTCTATTAGTAATACCTGCTTTCGTTCCCAATGGATATGGATGGGGTCGTATACTATTGTGAGCTGATTACCAAATATGCCTGGAATGGGGTATGGGCTGTTAATGCTTTTGTAGTTTGAATAGATTAGTCCCATTTTTTTGTCCGCACGTTACTTGAAGGGTTTGGTCATGACTTGCCCGGTAGGTAACACATGAGAGTGTGTCTGGTCGTGTTTTGTTAACGTCTTTGCTTGACTGGACTACCATCTCATGCTTGAAGTGTTTTAAAAAATTCTATTCTCCCGACAATGATTCATCTCTTAGTGCAATTCACATTTAGTACAATTACTACATGCTTTGTGCCTTTGAACTGCTTTGATCTAAGAATTCATCATGAAATGGTCCACACAGGAGAAAAGCATGGTATAGATGTTTGCCTTTGGTGCAGAAGCACTGGTTCAAATCCCTGTAGGGCTACTTCTGAGATTTATAGACCCAAGAGTAATTTGAGCCAATCCCACAATGTACCAATTTTAGGAACTTCACCCCTCAATAAGTCATGTGATCCAACAACTCCTCTTCTTAAAACTAAAAACCACTGACTTTTTATCCTGCATTTTAGCCCACAAAGGCACCAGTACTTCAAAAGATCATTTTTAAAACAGGATAATGTTGACAAGCAACGCACCATAATGCTTTAAAAAAAAATGTTTAGTTCCATTTTCTTGAGACAAAGCTGTGTGTGTGGTGTGTGCACAGCACACCCACATTGTACCTTGTGCATGTCTGTCCTGTCCTTATAACATTTTAATATGCAGACAAAGTTATTTCTTTGAACCATTTTTTCTTGAATTATGCACTGCAAAATTTATACAACTGAATATTGGTCTCCAACAAAGTTTCATCGAAGTCTGCCATTGCAGTTTTGATTTCACCTCTGGGTGGAATAATTGAGCACCATCCTTTTCTGCTTCACCCAGCCCTCTAGTGTGTTCACTCAATGCAAGGAACATGATAATAAAATTACATTGTATATATTTCCCACAGTGCTTTTTTTCCACATTTCTGTCCTTCTGCCAATCAACCTGAAACAATTGAAGACAACCAATTATAATAATAAGGTTGATATTATATTTGTCAGGATTCCACACAACACACACACACACACAATGTACACCTTTTCATAAAAACAATTTAAATTGTTAAAAATTTCAATGCAAGATGACTGGCTCCCACAGTACTTCAATTTGAACAGCCTCTGTAGAGAACTTTTATGCCATGAGTTTTCACATAATGCAGTATAGTACCAAATTTCTATTGGGGTAACTATGAAAATTTTTCATTACCTGCAAGTAATGATAGAAGGCCTAA
The DNA here is from genome assembly GCA_023653785.1 of Ophioderma brevispina. Classification (NCBI taxonomy): domain Eukaryota; kingdom Metazoa; phylum Echinodermata; class Ophiuroidea; order Amphilepidida; family Ophiodermatidae; genus Ophioderma; species Ophioderma brevispina. The sequence goes on from JAMKCH010043238.1 coordinate 52,646, forward strand.
CATTTTGAATTTAACTCTAACGGTTTTCCTCCAGTTACAATTCCAGACGACTGTAAAAGCATTATTTTTGGTTACCATGATTACTTTTAAAGGTAAAATGGTTATTGTATTATGTCCTTTAGTTCTATACTTATTGTGCACTTACCCCAGGGGTGGGTATAGGGAAAATTTTGGGAAGATAATTATGGCAGAAGATCCATATGAGGAATCCCAGTCTTTAATTTACCACATCCCAAGCAATTCTCCCTTCAAGTTCAACGATGGCGTACGAAAATATAATTTTTCCCCTGAATGCAGGTAGCATCCACCATCGGGTTTGTCAATGGGTCAAGGGCACATTGGGTCACTAGAAGTCAACCTATGACAACCGCAATGTTCTTTGGCCACCTGGCAATCATTGCAGAAATCTCAAAACTTCACAAGTTTACCCTAGTGAAATCGGGTAATAACGTATAGCTACTCAATCTTAATACGCCACAGCTGCCTTGCAGAGTCCCGGGCCATCTATTGTGATTTTTCTTTTTTGTTATAGGAAAGACAACAGGGGGGCGGTTATTATTTAAAATCAATGTGATGAGGCCAGGCCCCCTGGTGCGAGACCACCAGGTTCCACTTTCCCTTATTCTTCCCTCCCTACCGGTAGATAGGCTATAGAACCATATGGGCGTAAGGTGTTACTGCTCACACTACCTGCAAAGCACATATCCTGGCTTTATTAATCCTCAAATGGATGCTTCATTAATTATAAATCTCAAAGATAAGGATATTTCAACCACTGGAAGGTTATAACAATATATAGCATACAAAACAGTGTTCTCATGAGGCTTGTTTCAAAGCTAAGACCAACATCAATAAACTAAAAATGACAAATACTAAAAAATCAATAAACCTGATGAGAATGCATAAATGAAACATAAAATGGAAGATTTCAATTAAATGACAATACAAATAAGCATTTACCAAACAAATACAAGCTGTTATTTACTTGCAAATATCATTGTTTTTAATGAAGTGCCGGACAATTGTGTAATGACTGTTTTTTGTTTGTCTGTGGGTGGTGTGGGTGTTTGTTTTTTCCCCATACTCACCCACCTTGTATATTACAAAAGCTTAAACTGACCTAATCGTATCTCCGTGAATTACACGCAGCTTATTCTCGTGTCCCAACTAAAATATATTGAACCAGTACACTTATCATCACTGCGGAAGTACTTAGGATTGACATCCATACGCAACCCAAAGAATTCGACTCCGATAAGAAAACAACACTGTCCGAAGACCAATCCACAGGAGAAAACTTTCCGCTAAGGCTACAGCAGGTCAGGCAATAGTAAACAAAATTTCTGTTCACTTCTATGCACCAATTTTCCACAGCTTTGGCCGTGCAGTGAAGTTGAAATGATCTTAGCAACTACAAAAACTGTACATCACACCCCTCAAATGATTGCTGTAGCATCTTACTGACCTGACAGATTCTTAACCATTCCTCTTTGAAAAACATCCAATGCTTGTGAAAGTAATATTTCAATATACTGTAAAATTTTGTTATAATTCATATTTTATTTCTGGCAATGTGGTATGATCAGAATGAGCAATGTGCGAACAATATCAAAATATCAAAGTTATATTTACAATGGATAATTACTCAAACTAATGCATCCAAAATCTTCATTATCGAAACTATCACGCAGACGCTGTCATTGCTATGAGGATATCCCAGATATGAAACAAACACATTTTTGCAGTATGCTAAATGACACCGTTGTGCGTTTCTCAGATACCGAAATCTCCTAAAATCAAAACGGAGGTCCATATGGGGACTAGAAAGAAAGCGTACCGTCATTGCGTCTTGTATATTAACCATCATGAGGTTTTCCTGTTGGGGTGTATTTTTCATAGCATTAGATATAATGCTTGAACTAAATCGTTACAGGCATTTGTCCCCACAGGTTGTAAAAAATCCATTACCATTTAAATACATTCATTCCACATATTTCAGGAAATGGGTGTAATGACAATTTGAAATGAGTATCCATTCACTTCTGCTATTAAATCCTTATCAGAAGAATTAACATTACTTTTTAATAATTTACATCACGTTTTTTCAAGCAGATTATGTGATTGAACTTTTTCAGGATTTATAATAATACCCACGCATTACCCTAAAGTGACCCTGGGTAAAAAACTGGCACTTTAAACTGGGTTCCAATGTGTTACATGGAAAGATTTTTTAATGATATGGGCCACAGCTGTGTTCGATGCACATATAAGAACATGGTAATATTTAAAATGTGTTCTACAAACCTTCAACCAGTTAGCGCATTCAATTTTTTTTAACAATTCCCCAGCCCACCATTAATAACAATAGATTGGATTACCACAACACTAAATAGATCTGGCTGTGGCATCCTCCTGCTGAAAAGTTGTTTAGAACAAAAGTAAAATGGGGTCAGGTCTCAAGTAAAATTGAAAAATCGTAAAAAGTAGTGGAACTTCCTGTGCCATATTTTGTTGTTGTAGAATTATTTTAAGAACCAAGTCAGTGGGGATGAGGCTGTGGATCACGAAATGTCTGGACTAGCTCTCATTTATGTGAGGTATGAAAGACTTAGCAGAGGGCTCATATTTGCCTTATGCCCAGTTCAATTGTACGATATGGTACAAATCAGTGATTAAATTGTACCCCTTTGTTACCTATTTGAAATAATGGTCCAAGTTCTAATGACTTTGATACTTGCCAATGTCTAAATGGTGATACTTGTATAAACAAGCTTTGCACAAGCAATTTTAACTTCCTAAAATCTTTCCCTCTAATTTCCACTTGCTAAATTCAACAATGGAACCTGTAAAAGTTTCATTAAACGCTTTTTCAGCATAGGGTCAAAGCCTAATCTCAGATACATGCATCAACATGCCCCGAGTGCTTTTAAAGCCCATCCCACCACTGACGTAATTGAAAAAGGCGAATATAAAACAAGTTCATAAAAACATTGAACAATGAAAAGTCACGTCAACGCCACAATGTAACAACAACTATCAAATTGCTTTGGTTTTGAATAGTTCTTAAAATTCCCTAACAAGCTGAACTCAATTGCACTTGTGATTTATATGACTGCGTAATTCATAAAATAGGAGCTCAATATTGGTACATTTCACACCAGCATATCTACCCCTTTTGGTTGGCAGTTAAATTCACTTATATTTATTTGATACACACTTATCGCATTTGTATTTTTTAAAGCATCCATATAGCAATGCTCGAGCATTCCTCAGATGTTCTTTCAATATGTCAGAGAGCGTTGCTAAGAAATGTCAAATTTTTTAAGATTAGCAGTTTTCAAACTTTTGAGATGTTACTAAAGTGTGTGACGATGATTGGAAGGGGAATCTTTTGAAGAAAAGAAATACTGAAGCCATTCCAGCAGGAATGAATGTGATCTCAACCCTTGCTATTTGCATACTCTTTCTTAAGCATGGGATCCATATTTAAATCTGTGTATAAATTTACATTAGATTCAACCAAAGTGGCCCATTATTTTTGTAGCATAAACCTCAATCCAAATTTTGTCAATTTTTGTTCTCAACATTAAGAGTTGGTACGTGAACTTGTAACCAATTTTCAAAAGTAACAAAAATAATGGCCTTCTGACAAACATTTTTATGACAAATGCCCTTTTTTGAAGGGAGTGGTTATTTTTTTCCTCTGACCTGACTTTTTTGGAAGGGAACAAACATTTAAAAAAAATGTGGCTCATTGCTTAGAAATGATGTCCCTTGATGGTGTATATCCCAGTTCAAATTCCCATCAATGGCCACTCCCTAGTAGACATGTTACACTTGAGAAAAGTCTAATTGAATTCGATATTATTTTTGTGAATACGATGAGGATATCAGAATTTGAGTAGTATGTGTTTACACTACAGCCGACCTTTGGAAATTCGCTTTCCAGAAAATAATTACGTTGAGAATTTTGGATGGTTCAAGGAGATTTCGCGCGATCTTCAACATGGCCCTGACACTATGGTTTGGTTTGCTCTGGCGCCGTGATTAGCTTTTAGCTTTTCTGGAAATTAGGCCGAATATGACCAAATCACGTAAAGGTAGAGAAGAAAGCAAAACATTTTAAGACAACAAAACGCCGAATCCAATTTCTTTGGAATGTGACCGCCTATATATAACCTTCAATGCTCAGTTGTTTAGAATTTGCATTCTTGGTGATAAGCCGGAAATGCCAGATGCGTCACTTGTTATCGACCAGTAGACACAGAGAAGTCTTATTACGTTTTTTTTTATAAACTGCAAAAATTTTGAAATTCCAATGAGGACTATTTGAATTCACTCAAAGTAAGTTCTAAAAAGGCAAATTACGAATTTGGACTTTTTGAATTACGAACTGCGCGTGTTTACACTTCAGGAAAAATTGAAAATCAGATGACGACGCAATCGATTCACTTTGAGCTTTGGCCCAGTGGTAAACAGGCTTAGATTTTAGTCTGGTACTAAATCTTGATTTCCTGTATAAAAAAATTGATTAAATTGGAATTGTAAATGGTCAAATGAACCATAATAATTACTCCATAATGAGATGGGGTTTTTTGGAGAAGACCAAAGAGAGCAATGATTAGATCAATGTGTGGTGTGCAGTTGATGGATGGATGAAACTGAGAACTTGAATGCAGATGTTTGGTTTGGAAGAAGCATGGACCCCCCGGCTGGCGAAGGCAAACAGTGTATGTTTGGATGTCACAAATGCTGAGGAAGGAATGACAAGCATGTGTTAAGAAGGGCTTTAGTTTGAGGTGGGCTGGTTGAAGGAGGATGAAGCGACTCAAGAAACTAGAATTTTGGCGGTTCTCGCTTTCGCACTCACTATATTCAGAATATAAGCTGTGGGCCGCTCCATGACTTGGAACATCACCTTTGACATCATCAACATATAAGGGATACCTGGTACGCCTATGACACAAGTTTTGGTTCCATTGAACTTCAAGTTTTCAATTGGGTCAATTTTACATTTTTTTAGCATATTTTCAATTTGACCTCACATGACCTTTGACCTCAGGGCACATGACCTTTGATCTCATCAACATATGAGGGATCCCGTGTTGCCCCTATGAACATACACATCCACACAGCAAAACGTATTGCTAATGGTCCTGCCAGCTAATAGCTGGCACCCCAAAATATGGAAGAGGCAAGTGGAGAGTAAGAGGGTTGGTTGAGGATGCAGTATGCATTGAATTGGGGCGAAGTGGAAGGAGGGAGTAAGAGCAATTGCTACGAGCATGAGGTGAATCCGGCCACACAGGTTTTATGGGACACTTTGGTATCTACTACTCTACATTCTCTGGAGAGCACTAACCTCCTCATTAACATTAGACTTGGATACGCCTGAACATGCACTTCATATTCCAGTTTCAAAGAGTATGGTCAGTACTTCCCAGCAGTCAACAATTCTGTCCCCTTGTTGAATGGCCTCAATAGAAATGCTCTTCCGGTAGAGCCTCTTGGGAATCCAGGATATTGTCAACCACATCAATGCAAACCCGATCAATCCCCCCCCCCCAATTTTTTAGAAAAAATAAAATCACTAATCCCCGTTGCTGCAAGTTCCAGTCCTACATCCATACATGCAGTAATCACTCGCAGGTTATGTTAGTACCCAATCCCATCCCAACCTTTTAATTGCAAAAGGTTATAGCTAACTAATGTTATACGTCTTTTTGCGTCTTTTGCTATTAGAGTGTTAATCGGAATATGATACATTGATGCTAAGTATAATTATCATATACAATGCCTATAGGTTATCAGGGGCATCTAACTAACTGCACACCTGTGTATAGATCATCAAACACGTCAACTATGAAAATATAAAATGACACCATGATGAGAGAAACATCAGAAAAATAAACAAGTTTATAAATCGCTTTCGATTAATGTTCCTTTATGATTAGTTTACATACTTCATTGACACTTGGAATTAAGAAGCCACTTCATGCTCCAGTTAATTTTTGATTACAGATACTAAATGGAGAGCATAAATTATGTAATTTAATTGCAAGCTAACTCCTCGCTGACTGAGCCCTCCACTGCTGAGGCTTTTTTACTGTTTTGATTACATATTTTGCCCTCTCTTCCTCACCATGATCAGCCCAGAGATCCGTCCTCAATGAGTTTGTTTTTCATACATCTTCTTATTTGCACACCTGAAATTTCTGAAGAGAAGAAACTAAGAAAGTACATTCCTGCACACCTGCCACACGTGTTGCTCCTCTGTTATTTAACCCTTAGGACAGAATATGGAGTCGGCAGTACGACTATCACCGCGCCAATCCATTTTTGGCTCTGCAGTCAAAAACGAAAGACCAGAAAGGAATTAGCATTCATTTTTATATCACACATTTTTAAATTTTAGAAGAAAATTTTCAAACGGTCCTCAGAATGAAATTCTCATGAGTGAGATAATCCAGTGCAAAGATGAAGTAACAGTGGTATATGGTGATAATGTTGGTGTTTATGGTAGTAGTGGTGGGGTATGTTGTGATGGTGGTCACATCTGTTTGACCCATGCAAATTGCCTCTTATTTTAGAGTGGCAATTTTCAGCAGCGGCAACATCCAAAAGAGCTATTTTACCCCTGTAAAAATCGGACAAATCCATTGGCTGGATTTTGCCCTATGTTTGCACTTCTCCTATACAACTGTATAAAACTAATAATTCAAGAAAAATTCATATTTGGCCCAGACAATAGAATTTCGTAAAATAACCACAGAATGTGTCTAGTGGATAAATCATGATGTGAAATCGTGTCCGGCCATTGGTATTTTTTTGTTTATAAAATTTCTGGTTTGGTCATAATGAATGACTCACAAAAGCGTGTGGTATTGTGGTGGGTTGTGGTGGTGGGTGAGGATGGCAGCGGCAGGTGGTGGTGATGATGGCAGCTGCAGGTGGTGGTGGGTTGGGGTGGTGGGTAGTAGTGGTTGTGTTTGTGGGGTGGTTGTATGTGGTTGGTGGTGGTGTGGTGGTGGTATGTATGTGGTTGTGTAGGGTGGGGGTGGATGGTGGTAGTGGCATTGATATGGTAGCGATGGTGGTGTAGTGGTGGTTTGTACTAGAGTTCATATGCTTGTGGGTGTTTAGTAGAATGGGAATGAAATGAAGCTGAAATGCAGTAGAGGGGACAGAAATGACAGTGGAAAAGAGCACCTGCGAGATTTTTAAGGAATCACAATCTGTGTCTACCTGCAAAGTTGCAAGTCGACCATTTCCTGCCCACACTTTTTCCACTGGAAGAAAAACACTCATCTCCCACGCTTCCCAAGTAATATTTCATACAATAAGAATGATTTTTTTTTCTATTTGCGATATTAGATTTTAATCTCGTGTTGTACATCTCTAGTTCCTCTTTGTTTTTCTCATCATCACTGCAGCTGAAGTGGCCATAATTGAATGAAATCTCCCTAAATTTTTTAAGTATGCCTGCAGACCAGGTATGAGTCAGTTGATGGCAAATTCTCATGTACAACACGCACACACACTTGTCAACACCTGAGCAACAATCTCCCTTGTCGAAGAGAGCTAGAAGAAACAAACGAGACATACCACAAATCGCAAAAGAAAATTGAAAGTGAACAGGAATCTGTCATGTCACAGGCCTGCCTTCATTTGTACCCTCGTAATAATTACTTGTAAACGAGGCATAGCACATATGATACAAGTTTTGCCAGTTATTATTAGTTCATTTTTTTAAAAAAGATAGAAATCTTGGAGTAGATCTACAGCATGTGGGACATTCAGCGAATGATTTTCTGATGAGTGCAAGAGGTCATCGGTAGATAGGCCGGCGGCAGCATAATTCTTGGACATGCTCCTCGCCTGTCGCCACCGAAGCCGACGGTTTAGATAAAAACGTAGCCAGCATCAACGGAAGTGAGTGGCCGTGCCTTCACCAACAGGCCAGTCTTGTAAATAATAATAAGAAAATAATACCACCGCATTCAGTGTATCCGTAATTTCATTAGGCCGCTTTTCTCCTTCACCCTAGGGATGTAACACTATTGATGGCATAGCCTCTTAAAATGCTGGGACTCTTGTGTAGTGAAATGAATTGCTTGGCTTCATCATGCCTTAAGCAACCTGGGGATTGTTTATACTTCTAAACCTTATTTGCTATTAACCCTTATAATGCAAAGCTTACTTACTTTAAGTGACCCAATTATAGAACCATAAGGGCCATCACTTAGTATTGCCCTGAGTATAGTAGTCCCTCAGGGTGAGCTTAAATACGTCAAGAGAGAATTTTTCCCATGATATATTTTACAATCGCAAAGGAATTATCATCGGCCTTGCCTTCTTAAAAGGGACGGCAATCTTATTGACAGGCTAACAATTGGGTCAGTTTGGGACTTGAAAGAGAACTACAAAAATAACGTCATACTCGCGAGATATGACTACCCAAATTTTAAACCATTGTATGCTGGAAGGGAAATTAACAGATGGAAAAGGACTTCAATCAATTTCTTCTTAAACCTAGGGCGGGAATTATTATTTTTAATTTGTCCAAAGATTTTTCCTCCAGAAGCCTGTTGTGCACTATCGAATCAATATAATGAAAAAACGCCACCTATACTATAAATACATGTACATCATGAAGTCATAGTCAAGTCTGGAAATTTTAAAACTGCCATCCAGTTTTGATTTGATGATTTGAACCCAGAAAGCACCTTAGATAATTGTAGTGCAGGCTGAACTACTTCGCTACCTTCAGTGGTTTTTCTCTTTGTTCTCAATCAGGAAGTCCTTTTCTTTTGACCAAACAACAAGACCAGGAAGCCCGAAATTTTTTGAGGGTCAGGCAAACACCATTATTTTTTGTGTACGTGTGTGCATGTGTGTGTGTGTGTGTGTGTGTGTGTGTGTTATGTGTTGTGTATGTTGTGCATGTGCTTGTATATTTATAAAATTTTCAAGTTTTTGAAATTGAAGAAATACACCATTTAAGTTGGAAATTATTTTTCTTTTTGCTATCTTACTGAAGAAAGCAAAAGGGAAAATAAAGACTTTTATTTTTAACCTACCTGCATGGACCTTCCAACGTTACAGGTGGTGCAGTACAGACAAATAATTACCTTTGGGCTAGATTCAATAGCCCCAAAGTTTATTAACTCAAGGTCGAGTGATTAAAAATCAATCAAACGGTAAATCCAACCGACTTAATTACTATCAAATGTAATTGGTAATTTCTGCAGAATCAAGGCCAGGGGGACCCATACTTGACCCGGGTGTGAATTTTAGACCAGCTATGTTGAAATCTCTGGTGACGATTTCAAAAGGGCTCTCTTTTTTAATTTGAAGGTATAGAAACAACTTTGGCTATGGGTGCCCATTTTTGCTTACTAATCTACTATCCAAACGGCTGGCAATTCAATCAACTTTGTACTCAGAAAATTGTGCTATTGCTTCGTGCAAGGAAGAAAACACAAGGAAAAAATCAAAACCTAAAGTGTTCAAATTTTTGTGGCTCACATTTTTTGCTTATTTCTAAGATAATTTTATTCATTTTACCACCGAGTCAATTGCTAATAGAGATTTAATGTGTTACACATGATCATGGGGGCTTTTAGAAATGCATAGAAAGAGAGCTTTTGTTTTTAGGGGCGCCGACGGGCGCACCTATAGCTTGGCTTTGGATACCGTTACGGCGGTCCGGTAAAGTGTAAAGGATGCGACGTTATAGCGCGGTGTGCTTACTTTTCCGTGTTTTGCGAGCACCGAAGTAACCGACCCAAACGTTCAAATTTTCTCGCTAGGTTCATAGGTTCAGACCCAATACTGATACATATTCAAAACAAAACAACAGTAACGGAACCTCTGATGTAAAAAGCTCATAGAACCCCTCGTTTTCCAGAGGATAAAGTTAATCGCCGACGCAGTACTCATTTATATCTTTCGCAGTCTGTGAAACAGCCTACACATTTCCGGACCGCCGTAGGAAACTGTAGCCAAATTGGGGATTTCTACGTACATCAAGATATATGTTTACATAGCGGATGTTCCAAATATGGTGGAAAATATATGAGTGCTCGAGATACCCGATGACCTAAAAATTAATTTCTTTCGGCATGGATTTAATCAAGAAGAAGTTCTCCATTTCCTTGCCGAAATTTAGGATATTTTAACGTTTTTTAACAACACTGTATAATGGTTTCCTCCACGTAAACACGCCATAGTGGGTCATGTCAATAGGACCTCGAGTTGTCTTACTTCACCTTGTGAACAATTGAGCAGATTACACATTGATTAAACAAGTTCCTATGTAGCCGAGCGGTTTAAGGCGCTTACACACTAGCATTATTTTCCCCGCTGATCCTGGGTTCGAAATTGGTCAAGAGTATTTGATTTTTCATTGTTGAGATTTAGTTTTGTTCTTGTTTGAGCTGTTTGTACCAGGAAAGATGTGCTGTTGGTTTTGCTTTTTTTGAATTAAAAACAAATTTCCCCCTTTTTTCTTTTTTTTAACAACCTAAACAGATTAATTGAATCACGAAGTTGGAATAAGTAGGCCAAAATGAAACAATAATAATACAAACAAGATTACAACGGAAAACAAAAGAAATAATTAAAAACCTATATAAAATACAAAATAAAAAAAACCCAAAAGACTTAAACAATTGAACAATGAGTGAAAAAAAGAAAACGCTAAATTACAACTTAAAAAGAAAAAACCCAAATAACAGATACGATTTTAAAAAGAAAAAACAATATTAACGTAAAATTAATTAAAAATACATAAACAATATAAGCAAATTAAATTAATAAACAAAGTAATGAACAAAAATAAATGCAAAAAATAAGAACCAATGCAACTAAATGAAAATACACCTAAACAAAAGTACTAAATAAAACTGAACTAATAAAATAAAAATCTGTAAAATAATAAAAAATAAAGATAAGTTGATAAAACCTAAATAATAATAAAAACAAAATTAAATGGAAACAAAAGAAAATAAATTTTAATATAAAATAAAACTACAAAATCAAAATCAAAAAGAATTAACAATGATCAATGAGTGAAAAATAGAAAACGATAAAAGGAAAATAAAAAGAAAAGGCGGAAACAAATAAGAATTTAAAAGAAAAAACATATTAAATTAAAATTAATTAAAAATACATAAATAATATAATGCAGATTAAATAAAAACAAACATTATTAGGCCAATGAAATTGGAATTGTTTCGTTTCGTGATGTTCAAAAAGGAGGAGGTCACTTTCCTTATTAAAGTTAATGTTTCAAGATGTTCATATAAAATGTTTCCGTCTTGGATATAAGATGGTGTTTAAACCTAAATTCATATATCTAACATCCGACTTTATAACAGTTGGATACTTTAGTAAATTCCTTCAACAAAAAAATCAATTTCTTCAAGATGATATTGTAAGCGCGATCGCAGCGTATGATCAGGAGCATTGGAAGGGAAATCTAAAATTTTCATTATTAACACTAAGTAAACCCCTCAGCCACAACGACACGCCTGATATTATGAGAAGATGAAAGTTATGATCTGTATTCAAGATTTCCGAAAATATGACTTTGAACCATAGAAAAGTTTTGACAAAAATGATAAATTCAGGGCGGACGGCAGCTAACTGGAAACTAAATTTCAATTCCATTGCCTAAAACAAAGTTAATTAAACAAAAATACAGTAAAAAATAATAACAAAATGCAACTAAATTCACAAAAACTACCCGTTGATAAAAATATGAAAAGCAAGGGAGTTTGTAAGGTCAGATGTGGGCGTGGGTATTTATCTAAAAAAATAATTAAAAATCAAAACAGCAATAATAAAGAAACAGGAAAGAGCATAATACGAACAACGTTAGTAAGTAGTAAGTAATTAAAAGTTACAAGAAATAATCAAAATATCGAATACGAATCAAAAAATTAATGAAAAATAAAATACGCATTAAAATGAGCAAAATATTAAAAGAACAAGTAATACAATAATTGAACGAAATAAAAAACCCGAATATTAAAATGAAAAAAAAGGACAAATACATCAAAAAAAAAGAAATACGAAGACAAATGATTAAACCAATTATAAAAATAAAAAATAGAAAATGGAAAATAGTGACCCAAAATAAATAAGATTTAACAAATATAATAAAAATGAAAATGATCAAAAAACCAAAAGATACACTCAATTTTATAAAAATAATTAAAATATTTTTTTTTTAAGTATTTTTTTCCAATTGGTGAAAATGAGAACCGTAATGGAGGGTTGTGTTGGTGGAAGGGGTGATTGGCAAAACCCCTGTATAATGTGGAACCCTGGCGTTGTTGGAAAGAGACCCCGGGGGTAGTTGGAAATGGAACTCTGGGCGGTTGAGAAGGAAATCTGGTAGAGGTTTCAGGTAGCAATGAGGTATGACCAGTTATATCCTCAAGCGCTTCTGCCCAATATCATATAGCGCAGGTAATACCAAAAAAGGACCTGGGGTAGTGGATGGGTAGTTGGGAATTGTCAATATAGATAAAAAAAGGATTAAGTGTGGAGAGTTAATGTAGAAAAAAAATGTGCCCTGGTGTAGTTGGGAAGGGTAACCTGGGTTGGGAAAGGGCCACTCTTGTAGATGAGGAAGGGGGATCGGTGTTAGTTGGGAAGGACGGCTCTGTGGACAGCTGTTGAAGGGCTCCCAGACAGTGTGGAAGGGGTCTTGGATAGTGTGAAATGAAGGAAAGACCTTGGGACGTTGGGGCAGCTAGTAAAAGGGCCCGGTATAGTTGCAAAGGGGCCATGTGTGGTCGGTAGTAGACAGGGACCCTAGTGGTGACAAAGGTTAATAATGCTACAGGGTTACGTCTGATAAGGGTCCGCAACAACTAAACCGTTCATACTATATTCTTGTATTCAATATATATATATATCTATATATATATTATAGGAGTATATAATTATATATATATATATATTATATTATTACTTATTTCAAACACTTTGTTACTAAGCCAAGTTGCCAATAAAACTTACCGAATTCAATTGGATATTGTGTCTACCTCTTCTTAACAGTTTGAAAAGTATTTCCCAACACATAGAACAACCCAAAACAAGACTCACTCTTTGGGGCGCCCCTTTCTTTTAAAAGGAATTTTTTTTAAGAATAATGTGAGGCTGTATGTCACAGGCACAAGCAAAAATGGATTTCATATTAAGGAACTTCATTAATAATTTAATCAATGCATGGCTACATGGTTTCAGCGTTCAGATGTTTCTACAAATACTCATGCCACCTGCTTGAAGTTTAACTCAAAGGAATTTTGCACTCATCAATAACATGGGATATACAAGACAGAACATTAATATCTTTGTTTTTTTTCAATAGATCTTTTACTACCAACTATTTTTTCCCAATAAGAGTCAAAAGCTCAAGAGGTTACCTCAAGTTACTAATAAAACCCTGGCTGGATGAAACCCCATCTATGGTCGCAAATCTATTCCAAAAGGATGACAGTGATGAGATAAGCGTTATGGAATGTTTTGTGGGATAGATATGTTACACGCTCCTGGACCTAACACCAGCATTACTAAAGAGCAAGAGCACAACATGTAGAAACAACTTTCGGACACAGACTGGTGTTAATGATGAGACACTTTGCACAAATTGACAAAAAACAAGGAGACTGGACTAGCAAATGTCTCATTCAAAGCAAAATAAGTGGCACTAGAAACCTAGGAAGACAAGTTAGATGATCAAAATTTAATCAATTATTGGAGTTCTCTCTCTGTCTACCATACTATGTCAAAGAGCAGGGAGTAACAGTGTCACTATTCAGGAGGGGGGGAATTCTGGTTTGGGCAGATTTTCCAGTGGGAGGTATTTGAGGCAGATTTTCCTGGTTGGTGGTGAAAATTTCCCGGTGAGTCCAGCAAAAAGGCTGATTTAGCATGATTTGTAGCTTTTTCCTAGCCAAAGCTCGTCCAACTGTTACACTACTTACCAAAGAGCAACAGAATGAATAAGCCATTATTGAGGTCACAAACTGTAAATCAGAAACAACTCAATCTAAGTGGCTTAACTACTTTTTTAGAAAGGTGATGTAGGGATTTGACAGGCCTGGTTAGAGTGCTTTGACAGTCATATAAATCTTTGATTGTTATGGCAAAATGTGGTAACATACCACACTTACTCATATTCCACATGAAACCATAATATGGACAAACGTGTTTTACAGAGGTGGGTTGAAACATGCAATGTAGTACCAAAGTCAAGGGTAAACTTTTGTAGATTTTAAAGGAGCATTTTTCTACACAGCCTCCTGTCCTACCGAGTCACACCAAAAAAAAAGTTGAGGGATTTTGTACCATTGAACCGTCAGCCTGTACCGCATGTGTGCGTGATCGACATGGAGAGTTGATAAATCTCTGCAAGAAATTCACAATTTGTGAATTTTTTCTTGTTAACTAATAGTTTGGCAATAGTTTTTCTCAAAGATATCAGAGAAAACAAAAGAGAAGGGGAGGGGGGGGGGGATTTTTTTTTTTAAATATTTAACTATAACAGAGCAGTGCATCATTTGACTGAAGAAAGATAATGAACTGTTTCTGAGCTTTTCTGAAAATGTCCAAACAAAGTGTCTTTCTAATCACTCTAATTGTTACATCCATTTATATACTAAAATGTATGCCCATACTGGTTTGGATGGAATGCACTCCATAGAAGGCTCTGTACATTAAAAATTAAAAAAGTTTCATCAGTTCATGGATGTTTGTGCCGTGGCTTAAGACTGCAGTGTGGTATGCATAGGGCAAACCTATTTAAGTTTGATTACAGGTATGAAGTTGCCTGAAACTCACAAATATGGAAAACCATGTACAGAGCACAGCAACCAACGTTTTCTAATCCATTTTCACTGTGAAGCTTCCAGCTAATCCATCATTTTATCCCAAATCTTTGCCTAAAAATATGTAAATGCAGAATGTGTTTCATGCCTGTGCCAATTTAAAGGGGGGTGGCCCCGTTTAGGATATGGCCATATGTAACTGAACTGGGTACACAAAATGTTACACAGGCAAAATGGACAAAAAAGGCACCAATATGTATACTCTCAAACAACTTTTATTCCTTACATGAAATGTATAATAAGTAACATTTTGAAAGGCTTATTACTACAGGATGTCAGATTGGCCAAAAGAAGACAATATAAGGGTGTCGTAAAAGTCATATAGGGTGTAACATAAGAAAATACATTATTTTGTCCTTTTCATGATACATGGTCAATTTTTTTCCAAAAGTGAAGTTCAAACAGATGGCATTTGGAAAAGACATGGGACAAAAGGCCACTCCAAAAACTAATAAAGGAGATAACTAATGTTGTTCGGTTTTGAACTACAGGGTGGTCAAATCACTTAAATTTTTGCCAAAAGGTCATTTTGAAAGATTAACTTCTTTTATTCAAGACTAATTACCTATATTTCTTCAAAGTGTGAGTAAATACATAGGATATGGTTTCTGTCCAAAGTTGATCAAAAAGAAGTATAAAAGGGTGATCCATGTATACTATACAGGTGCACTCAGTGTATTATAAAGGGTCAATTTAGGAATATTTGAGTCGCCCTGTATTACCAGTTTGAGAAAGATGACCAAACCCTATAGAACACAAACAGTGTAAAGGGGCCATTTCTACTTATTACTAAGTGAAATTGGGCGTCCAATAGCTACTAAACCTGTTTAACATTTAAAAATTCATACTGAAAATGCAAAAATGAAACAATCCACAGATCGGCAGTATTGAAACCCTAAGTACAGTGTATTGTTTCATGAATCATGCTATTCCTAAACAAATTTAATCATCTTTTATGTATTACTACATGTATAAAACCTTTCTTCTTTGATTGACATACTCATAAAATGTCTTCAAACTCATGTGACTCATACAGGTCCCACCCAAATGCCACACTTTGGTGAAGATGACGTTGTCATGAAATTAAATTATTAATGCTTCATTAGCTAATACCTTTTATATAAGGGATACCAATGTGTGATTTAAAAGAAGAGAATTCTGAAAGAAATAAAAATAAGTAATCCAAGTTTCTACCGTTTTTGAGATATA
The DNA here is from genome assembly GCA_023653785.1 of Ophioderma brevispina. NCBI lineage: Eukaryota > Metazoa > Echinodermata > Ophiuroidea > Amphilepidida > Ophiodermatidae > Ophioderma > Ophioderma brevispina. The sequence goes on from JAMKCH010043238.1 coordinate 68,758, forward strand.
TATTAGCACAGAACAGACAATATATCCCAAAGTGATCAACATTTGTAACTAATAACATCTAATACTAATTAATTAATTACATAAGGAACCTTAGTTTGTATCATGAGGTAGATCTATCATTCAGGACAGTGTAATGTGCAATTGAGCCCCCCAAGTTGTTTTACTTCTCTATTATTTAAATTTATAGGCGACGCGGTTTCACACGTTTTGTGTGTAATGTCTATGCTCCCCCCCCCCCCCCCCGCCGGCTCCCCCCCCCCCCCCCCGCCCGGAGCCCCCGCTACCAGACTGAGGTTTGCGACCGAACTCTCATAATACTAACTAATGGGCTGAAATGGTTTTATCTTTAAAGATGCAGCTTCTAGCAATAATAGACATAAAATTCTTGAACAGAGTCAAATATGTTAGAATTAAATGGAATTTAAACTGAAAAAAAAAGTTGGAGTGTAACATTTTACAGCACATATAATTACTGTGTAATTACATTTTAAAAAAAATATGAAGTTTCATCTGATAGATTGGCCTTTCACTCCAAAAGCCCATCTGTAAAGTTTCGCGCCGTATTTCAATCCGTTTTGATGCGAGAGCTAAAAACATGATTGTAAGCCCTAGAGTATGTGTAAAATTATATGGTCGACCAAAATGGGGGCATATTTCGCTCATAACTGTCCAAACCAAACTCCTTAGGCTCTCAAATCACAGGGTAAATGAGAAAACTAGCTTTTATTCCGACACAAAAGTTGACCACTTCCGGTAAAATTCTAGGCTTCTGGGGCTAGTGTTATTTGTTCACGATTGGGCCATGACCTTTAATGAGGAAAGTATATTTACAGGAAAAAATGCAAAAATAACAATTTTGGATGCCGTGCTTGCCATAGAAAGAACATCTAAGTTGCCATGTAGTGTTAATTTTGCAAACTGGCCTTAACACCAGGAGTATAATAGGCCATCTGTACTATCATGTATTCCAAACATGTTGAATTCAATGAAAGGTGAATGAATTGTGCTACAGTAGTTACTGAATTCTGGAATCATGTTTCAAATAAACAACCACAGTTGAAATTGTTGCACTACATTAAAGGTGCAGTGGAGAAACTTTTGAGGCATCATATTTTCGCAATATTAGGGGTTGATATAGATTACACAAAAAATAGTCTCTTATCTTGTATTTGGCTACAGAACAGAAATGTGAAAACAAAAGATGATTTTACAATTCTTGTGATATTTCAATCTAAAAACATAGGCTGAATTTCCTATTTGATCCTTTAGGAAATTAACAATTTTTGTGCCAAAGAAAACTTCTCGCTTAATTCCTTTCAGATGAGGATATTTTTGGAAAGAAAGCTTACATATAGTGCAAACACTAAGATTTTTCAAATTTTTGAGGAAACACCTGATATGAAATATCTTGTTGCACCTTTAAGTGCATTCACAAAGATTGGAAAGATGTGAAAAATATTAATAACTGTGTATGAGACCATAGAGAAAATGACCAACTCTCAACTTTCAAAACTGGCAAGAGGTTTTGCCAAGCACAAAAATGACATACACAAAACTTACCACTTTAAAAAAGCTGTCTATTAGTAGAGTAGCTATGTGCATGAAATTGTGCACCTGGTGATAAAAGCATGAAAATTTGGCCACACATTTTGGGGCATGTTCTAAGAAGGATTTTTGGCTATAGAGGGCATCGCAGAGTTTTAGTGTAACAAAATGGCGGCTATTTTCAAAAAATGGCGCCATTTTGGTATGTAGCTCTTGATGGACTAAATGTGTTTAGTTTTGTTGTTTTGGGCTACCAAACATGACTTTTAGCCAGAGCGAATGCCTAAAAATATAAATTTATTTATGGGTAAGTATTCTGTAACAGAACTGGTGGCCATTTGCAAAATGGCGTTCTTTCCAAAATGGCTGCCAATTCCCTTATTTTACAATTTGTCATCGACTGAATATGCATATTTTTTTTCTACAAACAAATTATTATCACGCAGCAATGCAAAAATAAACTGTAAATAGGCAGTCAATACCAAGTTGTTTGATGTTATACGTGCAGACATTTAGTTACAAAGCAATGACAAATACAAACCTGTAAAAGTTAATCACTAACAGTGGCAGACATTTAAAAATAGTCACCATTGCTTGTTTTAGCTTTGCTTTGGCAGCCTGAATAACTCTAAACATTTTAAAGGTGCTTGTTCCAATTTATGTGTATTGTGTTCTCTACTTAATATGAGAGCTGGCACTTGTACATACGCTCCATCTAAGTAGCGTGGGAAACAACTTGCGGTTTTTGACAGTAGACCAAAAAATGCATGTTGCAAAGGCCTATTCAATATATTTCAAGGCCCTGGGCTACTATTGATTGGTTAACCCCTAAAACGGCGGTTTTTTTGTTTATATCTTGGAATCAAACTGAATTTGAGGGCACAAAATTTCAGGATGCAATGAGAAAAATACAGCCTTTCATCTGATATCACAATCGATACTACTGTCCGTAATCGGTGGGGTCCTAAGACGATCGGAACACCACCTTTAAGAATGGCTTTTTTTTAGTTTTGTTTGATAACAAAAGATTTTGAACATTTACAAATGCGAGGAGGCTCTTATGTTATGGTATGGTCTATTGATACGAGCATACACTACTGCACACGTACAGGTTACCCGTGAAAGGCTGCCACACATGACAACATGGCATCAATTTTTCTCTTTACCAGTGTTTTACATAAATCCTATGCACTGAGTCCCTTGTTGTGGGTTCGACCATTATTCTTAGTTTATTAGGTTTATATTAGGTTTATATGTCAAAATTATTTGCTAATGCCAACGCTTGACTATTTTGTTGTAAAGCACCGAATGATGTGATATTATGCCGCTGATTTCTGTAACGTACCCAAAGAGTAATCATATTCTTCAATAAGGGAGCTACCAAAATCAGGTGCATGCACACTTTGTGTGCAATCATCATGGCTTACCCAGTGCTGTAAAGTCATCAGTGCTGTGTCATGTGAACTCATTTTGATTGACAACAGAGCATCTTCTAATTTTGGCCGTAAAAGTCTACAGCAACAGATTCTTAGTCAAAAGCACTGATATCAGTAACGAATAAGATTGATTCTCCTTCATGTTCTTTTCTGTATGGCCTGATATAACATTCTTCATAAGTTCTGACGAGTTCATATTATAATAGTAATAACAAAGCTTGAATATAGTGGCTAGAGGCCTCTACTCTCGAAATGCAAAAGAGTGAATTCACTCTTTTAGATTTATTTAAATTTAAAATTCTGAAAAGTGAAATTTCACACTTCAAAGAACACTTTTGGGTCAAATCTTTTATCTTGTATTGACAAAAATATCATTTATTAATTATAAAGGTAAATTTGAGCCCAAAAGTAATTTTTGAAAGGTGTGAAATTTTCACTCTTTTCAGAGTTGGCCCTGTAGCCAACTCTAAAAGATGAAATTCACTCTTTTGCATTTAGAGAGTAGACATGTCACAAGTTACAAGGAGTAATAATATCCTTATCAATTTTATCAACGACAATACAATTTAAGAGATAACTTCTATTTGAAAACAATACGATATACATCATTTATCAAACTATTAGAATAACTTAAGAGAAAAATTTAAGTAGACATTTCAAACATTACGGTGACCAATATAGATAAAGATAAAGACACCTCATTTCTTCCATACTAAGAACATTACTCTGAATCATCAGTTTTTTTGTTGTGGTTGCGAGGATCG
>JAMKCH010043239.1:0-20292 GCA_023653785.1 Ophioderma brevispina
CTAAAACTCATTACGTGTTCCCTAGAAAAGTTACCAGATATACAGACACGATTTATTCTGTTTTCAAGGTAGCTTGCAATTTGCAAACCATTAAGAGCACGATCCGTGATGTGAAAAGAATGACAAAGCCTGTTGACAAAAATCGCATGATCGATCATGTCAAACGCAGCCGATAGATCTAACATTCTTATTCGCTGTAGAAATGCCACGTAATAGGATTCGTTGTCCCAGCAACCGGTCCAAACAAATCACAGGGCGTAGGACACATGCCATACAATGAAAGATTTGAATTTGTTTGGACCGATTGCCGGGACAACGAATCCTATTACGTGGCACGTCTACAGCGAATTATCAATGGCAGAGGCTATGTCATTCTTTACTTTCAGAAGGGCTGTCTCAGTTGAATGAAATGGCTTGTAGGCTGACTGAAATGGTTCATTTAAATCATTTAAATCTGGTTATTGTACACATTCCCTGCACACGTCTGCAGTTAAAATCTATGAAAATCAATCCTATGTTATAGCATATGAGAATTCAATTCCGTGATGCCAGAACATGTAAGGTTATACATTTTCCGAGGGCTTCGCTTTCTTAAAACATATACACAGACTTTTTTGTAGCACACAATTCAATTACTGGTTTGGGATGCTTTAAAATTTGCTGGGATTTCTATAACTTCAGAGACCACGCTTTTTCAAAACTTAAAAATTCATCGCTTTTAATTCGTTGTTTTTAACCCCAAAACACCATTTCACGTCATATTAGACCAACTTACCACCACTGGCGAGTGCCAAATTGTGTAAAACGTTTTTCTATGGAGTGTGAACTGCGCACTATGATGAGATTGCGATTCATTCCATATTGAAATACGTGTTTACACAATTTGGCACTCGACGAGCCTCTTACATATGTAGTTGACATTCCGCAACAACAATACGTTATTTTTGCAGAGCGTTTTCGACCAGCTATTGAGGTCACATCGATTGTATTGTCTTCTCGTGTACAAGAAAATAACGCATGTTGGCGTGACCTCCTGATTGACTGTTACACAATGGAGAACACAATAGGTAGGACACTACATCACTAGGACTCGCTTGGTCTCAACTGTGTTTGCTACCTCATAATTCTTGGTTGCTATACATGTATTGAAATAGTGAGAGCTGTTCAGGACGTACTTATTACATGACAGATCAGACTCACTAGTAAGGTTCCGGCCATAGTGTGCACAGACTTCTTTTGTTGGTTTCCTATCATTCTTCTTGGTATATTAGTACAACCCAAAGTTCTTACACTGCCTCCTTCAGTAGAAACGCCAGTGGCATTACTTCTGGGACTTTTTACAGGATGTGACCCCCGATATGACGTCACAAAATTTCAAATCCGCCCATATATGTGAGTGCAAGTCCTCGAAGAAAACCTAAACAATCAAAATGATAACAACATTGTAGGTTCAATTTATGTAACTTATCACGTACCTAACTTTGATTTCAAGTAGAAATTAGTAAAAATATGTGAACTCCGTGCGAGTAAAAATTTAAGCTAAACACACCGAAAAATACGTACCAAAATGGGCGAAAGTCCGAGTCACGTGACTTATGGCGTGCTAGGACGGCCATTCGCATATTGGTATTTTGGATCTGCATATCTGAAAGGCGTCTGCACGCATTTGCTATTAATTCAAACATTTTCATAATACTTTATTAGTAATAAGCTAAAAAGAGCAAGCTACTTTAAATGTGGTAAAATAGTGCAAGTCTGCCAAGAATTGGCAACCTCACCTCCGAACTCTCAAAAATAGCGAGTGTCGGTCACGTACGTAGCAGCATGACGACATCAATAACTAATGAAAGAAAAAAGAACTAAACATAGTCCACTCAATTTACGGTATGACCTGGACAAAATTGATACAGAAGGTTTTCTTGTTCATGTTGTAACTTGCTGTAAAAAACCTCCCAAACAACATATCAAAATGGTAAAAAAAGGAAGCATTGCAAGACATGCTAATTTGCATAAAACCTATGTGTCATGCCATTTTTGCCTATATTTTGGTTATTATATAAAATATTAAAAGGGGACGACCTCATTTGAGTATATAAATTTTTCATCTTGATAGAATGGCCTTCGCCCCAAACCCCACCTGTATAATTTTGCGCCGATATTTCAACCCCTTTTCATGTTAGAGCTAAAAACATGATTTTCTTAGCCCTATCTTTCCTGCTATTCCCTTTTTTTCGCACAAGTTTGCATAAAATTATCCACTTTTTTAAAGAATTGGAACAAACCCAAATTCCAAATTTTCGCGGCCTACGTGAACATTTTTAATAATTTTAGAATTTCATGCTAGCAATTTTATAATTTCATAGCAATTTGAACTCTGGAAAAGAGGCACTTCCTATTTTTACTTCAGGTTATAACATCAGTGGCCCCCTTCTTAAAGTTTCATACTGGATGACCCAATTTTTATTCAGTTTGTGTATCGAATGACCCCGTATTTGTTGGTACTTTTATCTGAAAGGACCCTATTTTTCACCTGACCGAGGCACATATACCCATCACTTCACATAGGGATTGCCCCCCGGCACTAGTTTACCCAATGTTTTTGAATTAATACTCGCTGATAATAATTTGCTAAGTAAAAAATCTCCGCATCCCGATTGTAGTCTGACACATCATCTAGAATGCAAAATGAATAATGACCATCATTTTCCACATATCAATTGCAAGTACTACACATCTTGCAGGCATATCCATGTGAAACATGTTCAAATACTAACAGAAATCGAAAATCTCCCTAAACATGCATTTATGAGCTATATACCGTTGTCAAAATATGGGCGTATACGTCCACGAAGGATAAATGCAAATTCGCATGTCTTGCCAGGCTTCCCTTTTCTACCTTTTTGATATGTTGTTTGGGAGATCTTTTACTGCTAGTTACAGCAAAAAACCTTCTGTAGCAATTTTGTCCAGGTGTACCTAGTATTTTTCATTGATTGGGTGGACTAACAATTTAGTGTCATAACAAAGTAAATTTCCTATTATAACCCCCAAGTCTCAGCCACATGTTCTATCTAAACCTTTACTTGAGACTTCATACACCACCTCACCTTGTTCAGCTTTTCCATAGGGTGCAGCAATCCAGATTTGAGAATGTTTGTCGGTCTCATGGCATCAACAATTCTATGCTCCAAAAAATCTTTTGGAATATTTCGTAAACATTTTCCACATATGGGATCACTACCATGCCTATGATTGGATTGTCTTTGTTGTTACTGTTAAATTTGGCTTTTTTCCCTGTACTTTAATATCCATGGCCCATTTGGTGTAATCGCGTAATCGAACTCGGCAAGGATTACGAGTTCTTTGTATTTCCTTCTTCTTTGTCCTCTTTCCAGTCAAGAGTTACTCCTTTCTATCCATCAACCTTCTGATGATTGACCCCGAGTTTTTGGTGAAACGGGTGTTGCATCCGAAGTGGAGGTATAACATTCAGGCGTGTTTTCTTCCGATAAACAAGAAGCTTAACTGAGCATCTGCTTTCCTCACGATTAAGGTCTAAAGATATGGTATGCGTTTTGGGCTTCCTCTTCATGGAGTAACCTTTATGTTCCTGTTTGATCGACGTGTTAGATAGTCTGTTAACTGATTGTGTGTTTATTTGTGAATATTTAAAATACATCTTCCACATATCTTCTCCAGAACTTGGCTTGCAATCCATTGCCTTCTTGTTCACAGCTGTTTGGCCCCGTGCAAATTGTCTTTTATTTAAGAACCAAATTAAGCAATGGCGAAACAATTTTGAAACTGATATAAGCAGGAACATCTTTACAACAAATTCAAAAAATCCATTGTGGGAGTTTGCCATGTAGGCCTACAAAGGTATAAAACTGCTGTTACAGCGCCCTCTATGTGCACTTTCTCCATAGAAAGACGTGTTGAAAACAAAATTTTTAAGAAAAAAAACCATTTGCCGCCAACGCAATTTGTCAAATTTGGACAGGATGTAGTTAGTTGAATAAATACTCTAATCAGTTGTCAAAACTGTGTCGCGTGATATTTTTTTTGGTTTTGGAATAATGAATGAGACCTTCAAACATCTGTGTGCTCCAGCATTCCGGTTAATAGGTTTGATACAATTGGACTTACATGACTGCCCATTGCAGCACCAAAGGTGTGGCTGCAAAAAATCACTTGAAGCTTAAAAAGATGTTGTTAAGCAACTTCAGACGCTCAATGATGTCAAAAGAGGTAAGCTTTGTTCTATCTTTAAGTGACTTGTCGTTTTCAAGTTCTTTCTTGATGATGTTCTAATGATTTCTCAGTGGGGTATTGGTAAATTAGAGAGACCACGTTCGTGTGAATTGACGATATCGTCCTCTTCCAATACACAAAACTTGCCATTTCTCTGCTAATTGCTAGAATTGACCACATGTGGACTACAAATCAAAAAGAGGGACACCTTCCGCCTGATTTACGATCTGCACTTTGTCTGCCTCCAGATGCTGAGTGTGATCTCTAGTTATTGAATATAATAACATCTTATCAAAGACACTTGATGAACATGCCAAATCGTAAATCGATCTGTAGTTCTGCGTCCTCATGCACTTTGGTATTCAGATGCTCTTCGAGCTGAGAAGAAGGAACGGAGCGCAGAGTTCCCAGACTGGGCTCACAGTATTCAAAGAGGCTCTACAAAGATCAGGGCTCTAAATACAACTCTCTTCTTTCTCAAGCCAAGACCGATTATCATAACAAACCGCGAGTTACTACATGTGATCAACGAGACTTTTCCGTGTAGTCAGTAAGATGACTTCTCCCAGAGTGGAACAACCGCTACCTGCCCAGGGAATGTCCCAAAAAGATCTTTGTGTTACAGTTTGGCAGAATTTTTCTCCAAGAGATCAAGAAGCTGCGTAACGGTCTACATGATACTACTACTGGCCTCTATGTCCGTTGAACTAACAGAGTCATGCCAAAGCAACTTCAGCTACTTTTCTACAGCGTCTGAAGAAGAGGTCTTGAACTCCATCAAATCAGCATCGATCAAGTCCTGGCACCTTAGACCTTACCGCTTTTTTTTTTGGGTCTCTTAAAAACTATGTCTTGATAATCTGTTACCAGTCATAACACGATTGCCAACTCTTCCTGGTCTTCAGGCTATTTCACCAAGCTCTCAAGCAGCCGGTCACCCGCGGCTGAGAAATCTGGCTGGACACCAAAATCATCTCAAATATTCGCCCTATAGCTAATCTACCATTTCTCGGAAAGGTCATTGAAAGAGTAGCCAGTGAATCAGTTGCAGACTTACCTCATCGATAAAGATCGCTATGCTCCGAGGCAGTCGCTACCGGCAATATCAACAGTCTGAGCCTCCTCTGTTACGGGTGCAGATGGGGGACATCTTGACTGTCTTGACAAACAAAAAGAGGCTGTCCTAGTGTTACTGGACTTCAGCGCCGCCTTCGACACCAGAGACCACAAACAGCTCCTAACCCATCTAACTGAACGGTATGGGATTACTGGAAAAGCACTACGTTGGTTCTCGTCTTACCTAGATGGCCGAACTCAATCTATATCAGTGAGAGGTGCTTCGTCAGATCCTGTGGCGGTAGATTGTGGAGTCCAACAGGGCTCGGTTATGGACCGATGACTTCATCTCGCTTCAGGCCCCACTACGGATATCATAACTGCCCACGGTATTCAATTTGTTTACGCTGATGACACCCAGCTCTTACATGACTTCCCACCCTCGGGATCGTGAAACGCCATTAAAATAAGGATGAACTGCATTGCAGACATCAGATCCTGGTTGTAAAGCAAAAAAGCGGATATAAATGAAAAGAAGACGGAGATGTTGTACTTTCGCTCTCATTTCAGTAGATCGACTAGCCACTCTCAGCCAACTATGAGCATTGGCAAATTCTGTTATAATCCGTAAGCTGAAGCACGGAACCTTGGTGTCATCTTAGACTCATCATTAAGAATGATCAATCATGGTTAAACAGGATTATGCAAGCGTTGCTTCAATAAAGAAATTGGGCAGCTTCGAAGAACCTGATGAAAACTATAACACTCAAGATTGGTCCACGCCTTTGGTTACATCTAGGCTGGATTCCTGCAATTACTTGCTTTATGGCCTTCAGAAAGAGAATTGACCAAGGTCAGCGAGTTCAAAAATGCAGCTGCCCGTCTGTCCTTAAAATCCGTCGACGAGACCATATCACACCATCTTCTACAAACTATTGGCTTACAATAAAACGAGGGCAGTTTTAAGGATTTATTCTCAATTATTTAGGCCATCCACAGATGTCACCTGCCTATATCTTGAGTCATCAGCTGTATTCACACGAGAACCTGAAACATCTCTTGTCCCAGTGAGTAAATCCTCCAACTCATCAACAAAGTTCTATGGTCATAGATCTTTTGCTTACGCCGCAGCACATTTGTGGAATGAAATCCCTAACAGTATACGCTTAGCTCAGTCAGCACTATTTCAAGTCACGTCTGACGACATTCCTATTTACACAAATTTTGGTCCGGATATGTCTCGTTCGATCCGTCAATCACATCGTGATTTTTGTTTTCTTTTCACTTTCTTTTCTTACCTTATCCATCGGTGGCCTAGGATAGTTGTTTTCATCAGTTAGGTAGGTTCGAGGCATATGAATCAGAAAGATCAAGACTAACCTATGTCGTTTGGGTACAACACACAGATCCTCACAGCTGACGATTCAGGTTATCCCCATATGTTCTGTATGGGAGGCAACTGGGTGTCTTTATCTTCTATCTGTGGTCACAATATATATGTTCGAATTTCTACTTAAATTTAAGTTATTTTAAATTGTGTATAATTGATGTATATCATTGTTGTTTTAACATTAGAATTTTATCTATTTTGTATTTGTCGTATTAATATTTTTTATATGCCAATTCTAGGAAGCGCCTAGAGGCTCTGCATTAGGCGCTCTATCAAGACTGTTATTATTATTTATTATACATTGACTACCGCAGGGATAAAATGTAGCCCGCACTCTTGAAGTATGATAGCCATTGAACCAGTGAAAAACACTTAGCTAGTTGCGATTGCAGTACAGAGTTCCAAGTACACCGTATAGGTATACAGTTGTGGCGAAAAATTAAGTATTCTGTCCACTATATTGGTTGTTTGTTAAGTTTTATCAAAATGTTTGTCCTTTGCCCCCCTTGTTAATTATTAAGTACCTAAATTCATGTAAATAATTATGCATAAAATATGCGAGTTATGTGTGATGAGCGAGCCAATCAGTGGGGCGCATAGCGTGGGTTGGGGAGAAATTCCTCTACCCGCGCCAATATTCGAAGAAGTTACGAGTTAAAAGACGTGTTTATGTCCATCTCCCGAAAATTTGAGGATTCTTGCAACTGAAGAGTTGGGATAACAGTTCAGAGTGGACCCGAAGAGGACAGGGCAAGTAGAACGTTCGAACAAGTTTTGTGATGAGATGGTTCATAAATTTTGTTTAAAACCGATTGATTTTGTGTAAGTCGGAATGTTCATGGATATACAGTATGTCGCAATGTGCAAAATATGTGTGCGATTGCGCAAGCTAATTGGCGGAATTCCGAGTTGTTCATTTCATAAAAAATTTCGGCTGTATTCCACCAAATTAATCCGAATCTATGTCAGAAATGTGCTACTGCACTTGAATCTTCGATATTTTGGTGTAGTTGTCATGTTTAGGCCGATAATTGATCAGTTTAACTTGCAAAAAAATTGCCACTGTCATCACGCATGTCCATGTGTATTTTTCCATGAAATGTCAAGTTCACCCTGCCCGATTGAGTACTGGTAATTTTTTGCTTCCGAAATCGAGATTATTTCTTAAATACGTGAGAGGCGTGTTGTTTATTCAAATCTATGAAGTCTGGCGGTCATTTTCGTGAAATCCCCGTAATTTTAGGTAAATGCAGAGTTGAGATATCGTTGTGACAAATTGGCAGAAAATTTGTGATGCAAATTAAATTGTAGACCGTCCACCATTTTATGTGTCATTGATTACATTGAGTGAAACCGCGGTGCTATTGTTTTGTTGTTGTACAGCCGGTGTGTGGGATGGGCGGACGCGAGATTTCGTGTCACGGGTGGGGAAGGATCCCTGTAGCATTTTGCGTTAGATTGAGCATTTTAGGTGTTTTGAATGTAATTGATTTATTTTTATTGATCCAACAGGACATGGACATTGGTGTATTGTGTGGCCGCCCCTAAATTTTGTGCGAGTCTTATATTGCTCAATTTAGGAATCGTATGAGTTTGACTCTGCGCCCTTGTAGTGTACTAGTGGACATAGAATAATTACTTTTTTATCTTCATATATTTTTATTCATCAGCAATATCATCACAATAAAAAAGATATAAAAAAAAACATTGGAATCAGAAGAAAATCACAAAAATAGCAGCAAAAGAAAACTTACTCGCTTGCCTGACCCACTCTATGCCTGCACTCTGATGTTTTTAAATTTGGACTAGGGTACTGTTTGTTGCTAGTTATTTTTCGTCATTGTTATGGTATTATTTTATTTGTTTTTGGGTCAGGCCTGTAAATGGATAATTGATCTAAATTTAGCTTTTTAGGGTGGTTAAATATTATAGTTAGGTGATTTTGCATCAGAGTGCTCATGCCCCTTTCTTGCCAGTGGTATTTATTAAAGGGACATTGCTTGATTTATAGTATTTTAGTAAACCGAGCATTTAAATTATACTTAATAATTTTTGATAATTATTGTAGTAGCATACTGACCAGTGTGATTCCAGATGTGTTCCTTCAAACTTTATTATATGCATATTGTAGATTACAGGTGTTTTAGTGAATAGTTTTGATAAAAACACATTTTTTGATACAACATCTAAATCAGTGAAATATTTTTGTACTTTCTTCTGCACAAACTTCTCATTCCAAATCTATGTAAAAACAGTTCAACTCAGCCAGCCTAGGGACGATAGCCATTGTTTACCTCAAATTTTGATTGGTCCAAATATTTATATATATTTATTAAAGAGCTAGATCACCTTGTTGTGTAAATTGATCATAACGTTGTAGCAACAGGTGGCATGTACTGTACAGGTTCAAAATAGGCCTATAGGCCTATGGAGTATTTATATATTATTATTTAAACTAAAGAAGTACTTTCCGAGTCTTTAAAGCTCTACATGTACATACAGAGTGAGGGCAGCTGACAAGTCAGCTGATTTTCCTAATGTAGTAGGCCTGATCCGTCCATGGTATGTTGGTGCTTATTTTATAGTGTGTTACATGTACTTATGTATTCATGTTTACATGGCATGACTGGTAAAGAATTATTGGACACCATATCTCAGGAACAGAATACCATTGCAGTCACTGCATTTTGTTTATATGATTAGGTGCTTTTGGAATTTGGTCACAAATTTCCACTTTAAAATGTATGCTATTTTTGGATAATGGTGCTTTTAAATTTTATCACTAAGTTTGACCTATCAGTGCAACTTTTTGCTAGGTGAGGGGAAGGGTTTAGAGTTACAATGTCATTAGCTGTGCTTAATTGGGTAAAATTCTTATTCCAAAATGTGCAAAACAAAAACATCAGGATAAAATTATTTGTCTGAATTGTTAAAGGTGCTCTATGTTATAATGAATCATTGCAGTATTGCATATGGGAGGGATACTGTTTTGGTTGTACTGCACTGATACCAAATTGTGGGTGAGTTAAAATACTGTGACAATTATATTGTTATATTACATCATGCAAATAGTTGTATTCACCATGCAATAGTGTGTGATATTTTTATATGCAGGTTCCGAGTAGGCGGTAATCTGCCTACATTCAGGTTAATCATGGGCTTTCACTCAATGAGTCATGAGTTAATTTTGCTCAGGTGTGTGCTGATTGTAGTTTACATTAATTATAATTTAATATTGCTCGTCGAGTGTTCTTGTAGCTCACTGGTGCATGCAGAGTTACATGAGGGTAGTTGACTTTTATTTTACTGTAAAATAAATAGTCATTGTGATTTCAATAATTGGTGCTGTACTCACATTGTTGTGCTATGGTTTGTGTTAGCTGGCAGCAGTGTGTGATTGCACAAAAGTCCTGGACTATGTGTATTAGTCAGGGGGCACATGTCAACTACTTCAGAAGTTTTGCCAAGTCTGATATTTTACATGGACCTTGTTATTGAACCCATAAGGAGTTGATTTCAACTTGTTGTCTAATTCTCAGTGACGATTTTCATCGATTGCGGGCGCTTTTTCATAATGGCCGCCAAAATGGTAAAAAACCTATAAAAAATGAAATAGTCGTGTATAAAGTGCTTCAGAAAAATTGATTGTCTGGTTTTCAATGTGGACCTTATTGATTAACCCATATTCAATTGGTTTCAACCTAATATCAAATTCTCATTGCCTTTTTTTTTCCAAAATGGCGGCCAAAATGATAAAAAGCCTATAAAGAATAAAGTAGTTATGTATTTGTGCTTCAGAAAATATGTTGAGTGTGATTTCAAATGTGGACCTTGATAATATACTCATAAGGAGTTATTTTCAGCTTCATGTCAAATTCTCAGTCACAGTTTTCTATGATAGAGGGCACTTGTTTCAAAATGGTGGCCAAAATGATAGGAAAAAGATACTCTAACAAATACAATAGTCATGATTTAGGAACAACATCTTCCTGGTAAGGTCTTCCATGTTAGCTTGATTAATCGGTTATAACGGGGGCTCAACTAGAAGACACAGGGCCCTGTTCAAGTCCCATGCTAGGACAAGCGACTTCCTGGGAGGACACTCGTGAAACATTCTCTTCAAGAGTTCATTCAGGACAGGTGAATTAGACACTGTAAATCCTCCAGAGAAGCCATGATGGACAGAAGCTGCGGCAGTGAGGCAGGCTCTCATGGAGCGTGAGCTGGCCCCTTGTTGCTGGAAAACCATGTGAGGAACTCTATTACGTTTCCCAAAGAGGCCTTATATAGGGATTGACTTTGTTGTCTTGGCACAATACGTGGTACTTCCTGATGACGACATTGTAAGCCTTTCTCGTTGAAGGATGCCTTGCCTTTCCTGCCAGGGCAGCAGCCTCTTCAGAAAGGATCCGTGTAGAATCTGATAAAAGTCGTCATACAGTCAGGTGAAGGGTCTGAATTGTCGCTAAAAGAACTTGAGTCTTGTCGGATTCATTAAGAGGTCTCTCCTAAAACGGTTCCACCACCGTGAGAGGAAGTACTTACGGGAACCACATCTGTCTGGGTCAGTGTGGGCTATTAGAATCATGTTGCACCCGCTGGATCTCGAGAGCTCCAGCACCCTGGGTATCATCGCTATCGGGGTAATGAGATCCTGTCCAGGTGATCGTCATTGCGTGCCACCTGGTCCGCTCCCCAGGAACAGTATGTCGGGAGCTGGTTGTTCCCCGACGCTGCAAAAAGGTTGATTAGGGGCCACTCGAGTCTGTTGAAGACCCATCTCGCACACTGTTGGTTGGTGAGGTACCCTTCCACCGACCAGTCCCGACATTGGTCGGGGGCTATGGATGGTTGTTCCATTAGAATGTTGCCTGCTCCCGGGAGATTGACTGCCTGGAAGATCGAATCCTGTGGCACTGGCACCATCTCAGCAGCTGAGTTCTTGACAGAGTTAGGCTGCGGGTATACCGGGGCCCCGTTCCCCAAAACTCGTGCGATAACCTCTACGTGTTATAATAACTCA
The DNA here is from genome assembly GCA_023653785.1 of Ophioderma brevispina. Classification (NCBI taxonomy): domain Eukaryota; kingdom Metazoa; phylum Echinodermata; class Ophiuroidea; order Amphilepidida; family Ophiodermatidae; genus Ophioderma; species Ophioderma brevispina. The sequence continues at coordinate 11,721 of JAMKCH010043239.1, forward strand.
TGTGTACATGAATACACATGAGTACAAGGCGTATGTCCTACATTAACAGACCTTTTCATACCAGTTACACAGTGTGCTTTGGAGAAATTGGTACACTCAGGGATGACATAGTATGCAAGTCAGATGTACGACTGAGTTCAAGAACGGGACCACTGCTTTTTTTATATAAGTAACTACCGTGAGGTTGTTTGCAGCGTATCACGGTGGTCGGATGGTCCTTCCCACATTGGGAAATAGGTGCCGTAATGGCAGGCGGACCGCCCACGGCTCCAGAAGTTGATGTGTGCCATGGCTGGAGTCCAAAACACTGCCAATCGCCAGCTTTCCAGTGGGCTCCCCAGCTTGTCTTGGACGTGTTTATGGTGGCGTGGAAGCGGGACCTACCGGGGTGAAAGTTGAAAGTGTGAAAGCTGCATAATGAGGTCGATTGTCGATGTGGAGAGACGCTATACCCGTCGACATCCGAGTCTCTCTTGGGTTTGAACCATGGATAGAACGTGAAGCTTTATGTATCTCATACGTAGGGACATCAGGGAAGGATGGACTTGAGGCTGGCGATAAGGCAGAAAGGCGTAACCCCAGTGTGGCTGGAGCTCGTATGGCCTGGGAGCTAAAAACGTTTCCACCCCGTGAGAGGAAGCACTTTCTGAAACCACATCTGTCTGGGACAGTGTGTGCTATTAGAAGATATTGCACCCGCTGGATCCCGAGAATTTCTCCAGCACCCTGGGCATCATCAATATTGGGGGAACGATATGCGAAGATCCGTCCCAGCTGATCGCCATTGCGTCATGGCGAGTGACGAACGCCATCTGGTGCGCTCACCAGGGAACAGTATGTCGGGAGTTGGTTGTTCCCGCCGCTGCAAAAAGGTCGATTAGAGGCCGCTGGGGTCTCTTGAAAACCACCCTTGTACACTGTTGGGTGCTTGAGGTGCCATTCCTCCTACAACCTGACCTGGGCGGGGCATGGATGGTCTTCCCCTTTCGACCGGGTACCCGCTAGAATGTTGACTGCTCCCGGGAGATGGGCGGTCTGGAGCTCGATCCTGTGGCGCTGGCACCAAGTCAGCTTGATTGTCTGTTGAATAGACTCAGCTGCGGGTACCTCCCTGCTTGTTTAGATAAGTTCAATACCGTGAGATCGTCTGGTCCTTGACCTTGGGAAGTAGGCGCCGTAATCCAGGCGGACCGCCCACAGCTCCTGAAGGTTGATGTGCTGCTTCGCAATGGATGGAGCCATGACTTTCCCAATCGCAAGCTTCCAGTGGGTCCCCAGCCAGTTGGAACGTGATTATGGGAGGTTGGGAAGCAGGACGACACATGTGAATGTTGTGAGCACTGCACAATCCTGAGGGGGGGGAATGTGGTGGAACCTTGGGAGACAAAATCTATCCCTTCAACATCCAGTCTCTCTTTAGCCTTTTATAAGGCTTTGATTAGTTATTCAATTTGTGTGAGTCCGCCCCCTCGGGACCGTTCAAAGTTCAGTCGTAATCAAAGCATTTTCGCAAAATATCTCATTTTCTTGTTACTCAATTGTTTGTCGGGAATATTCTCCGAAACTTTGCGATCGTTGATTGGTCAAATGATGAGGTCATCGTTCGCTTAAAATAGTCCCTAGAATACGAGTTTATTGGAACTGATCAATACCATTCCCAATTATTGGGTTTTGTAACCGATCAAAAAAAACAAAGCGAATACCGGGCTAATCCAGCCAGGATCCCTGATGCATGCTTTACAGCTAGCTGGGAATGTAAAATGGCGAACACTTTTGCGGCTGTGTAAAACGTCACGGTGAAAAATCATGGTGGATTACATGCATCGTTTTGTCAGTGTCACTGTGTAGACTGTTGGATCCCGCGGTGTACATGGTGTAGGCTTATTCGAGCTCGCTACCGTTAGCGGTACTGTGCTGAATATGACTATCATGAGGGTATTTGAAGCTACGGCTATGTACTGCTGTGATTCCGCTTACTATAATGTGAATTTTTACAGTCATTGTAGGAAACGGATTTGTATTTTACACGTAGTTTCGTTGCACGTTCAGCATGGTTCGGCCGGAAGTTAGCCTTAAAATTTAAATTTGCATTAATAGGTGCCTGTCAAGACATGGTAAGTTCCCGCGGTAAGTTATGTTTTCGACTAAGATGTGCGTGTCCCCTAAATTCTCGGCGTGAATTTTTTGTGAACTGGACTTCATTTCTTGCTTGAAATTTGGGATTTCGCCACCGTCAAATTTGCGTGGCATGTTGATACGCGGGTCAGGATTCATCATTTCAATTTAATGTTCCAATCACTTGTCATGTCTGTGAGTGGCATTTTGACGTCACTGCAGTACAAATATTTTGAAAATGACTGACGTAGGCCCTAGTCTAGTCTCATCATATTCAGTGTGTTTGTGCAGGGGAGGTGGGAATAAATTTTACTAGCCTTTACTGGGACTTTTATTTCTGCAGAGCAGGGCTAAAACTAGCCCATCTGCCATGTGCGCAGTCTCACATACCGTAGCGGACGGGGGGGGGGGTGCGCCTCGCACTCGCAGCTGTGCAAGAACTGCGGTCGATTTTTTGCTTGAATCGTATCTATAGCCGGCAAACTCGTTGGTAATTTTGACGGCGACGTCCATCGATATGGGCAAGTATCTGAAAACGTTGTCATCGTTGAAATTGGGCGGTGCTTACTATGACGACTACTTTGATTGACACCTTATGCGTGCAACTGGGAAATACCAATTTGCGCAAAGACGCCTCGCTCCGCTCGCCCGACGCCATCGGCGTTCGATCCCGCGCCTTCGGCGCGATCGCGGTTGGTGGATATAAATGCAAGGCGTCTTTGAACAAGACTAGTCTCTCTTCTCTGAACGTGAAGCTGTATCTCGATTGGGGAAGGACTGCTGTAAGGCTGACTATAAGGCCAATAATGCCGTAACCACCGTTTTGCCTGGAGCCGTCTGCCTGGCCGAGGAGGTCCTGCGCAGAGGCGACGGCTAGATTAGTTTTTTCTGCTGTCGGGAACACCTTCCCTTTGCGCAGTCTATTACCGAGCCCAGGAACTGCTGGGTCAGGGTGGGTTGGAAGGCTGACTCCCAGTTGATGATTAGTACATGGGAGCTGACAAGGCTGCAGGTCTTCCAGATTGATTCTCTTTTTCCTTTTTGTTTCTCCTAAGCGGAGGCCTCGGGGGATGGGGCTGTGATCAGCCAGTCGTCGAGATAAAACGTAGATGAAACTATTCCTTGTCACCGCAGGAGCTTCTGGCGATCACCTTGACATCCTTGTGAAGGTCCTTGGGGCAGTGGATTACTGAAGCGGCAGGCTCTTGAACGGGGGGTCTCGCGGTTGATAAAAAAAACCGAGCCATTTTCGTCTGAAGATGAACTGGCATGTGTAAGTATGCCTCCTTCAAAGTTCAGTGTTTCGCTCCAACACTCCTGGCGTGGTTCCAGGACGATGGCGCTAAGGTTTCCAGTGGAAAGGTATGGGTCGAATGCTTGGAAGTTTAGTATGGGCGCCATTCGCACGGACTTCTCGCTGTTTACGAAGAATGATGAAAAGCAAACCAACCTTGCTTGAGGAATGTATCAATGTATTTTAAGAGTTTATGACCTTTAAACCCATTAAGTGGCCTTACACCCTTTAAAGTATATTGAAATATTAGTATATAAGACATAATAATAACAAAAGAACAATTTTACACAAAACATCAATATAACATGATATGGGCATTTCTCTTAAGGAGATTTGAAATTATGTCATTGGCGGGCCATTTTGAAAAAAGCGCCATCACAGTGAAAAAAAGACCTGAGAAGTAGACAAAACGTTGGAAGTTATTCCTTGTGGTGTTATTAAAAACCCCATGAAGTGGAAAAATCGCACTTGGCAAACCTTCTGAAGTAAATAGCTAAGGATGCCGTGCGCCCCCTGACTATATGGGTTTAGGCCATGACTCGTTGTGAAGGCATGTGATGTTATCTTGTTTGTTTATTTCAGTGATCCTCCATAATATGGTAATATTCCCTCATATTTTGGTGCGCAGAAGATAGATGAGAAAAGAAGTTTGAGAAGATATGACGATTGGAGAAAATAATTGGAATGAAGATAAATAACAAATAGATGAGAAAATCAGGAATAAGAAAAAAAAATGAGATAATGAGATAATGAGAAAATGCATAGCTAGAAAATAAGTTGCAAGAAGTGACTGAAAACAAAGAAGGGATAAGACAATCATGAAAGAAAATAAGAAACAAGCTATGAGACAATGATTGATTAGTTGTGATAATGATGATGTTGATGCCTCTCTTCAACTGTGTTAAAATATGGGAATAAAGAGAGAGAAGGAACATGATTTAAAGAAAAAGAGCAAGTTGTTTATGATCAAGTACTCTTTATGAAGTCATTCATTTGGTAAAATTCATGTTACCGTAAGTATTTTTTGTAGTATTAAGAAATATTTTAAATCGCTTGCGTTACCTATATTCATATTGGGTAAGCTTATTAGGGACAGAGTCACTGACTCTGTTTTCATTTTGCGTTGTTTCATGCCAACTTCGATGAATAGAGAGGGATCTCCAATAAAAGGGATCTTCAATATAAAGGGCCATCTTTAATAAGGAGCGATCTTCAATTAAAAAGCCAACTTCAGATGAATGATACTACTATCTCCAATGGGGGTTATGCTATTTGTAGGCCAACATATTCGTGTCGAGTCTGAGCATCTATTCTAATGTATTTGGAAATTGAATTGAAGTATGCTAACATTTGTCTTGGGCGAGGAGTTGTAGCGAGTGTTTCACTAGTGTGATATGAGATAGTTCTTGAAAGTGTAAGGTCTAATGTTACTGCCTAAAGGTTACCCACAATATGTATGAGAGAAACATGAAATAAAAACCTATCTGAAAAACGCAAAGAGCGAAATCCGATAACCTTGTGTAAACTGCAATACACATCAAGCCTGCGTGTAAATACCACCCCGCACGTACTAATATCTACCCCTCCCCCGCTACACAGTGATGTCCCGTGTCTACTCTACAGTACCTACCCATGTATTTACAGTCGCCCACTAGGGGGAGAGAAGGTGGATATGGATGTAGGGCTACAAGGGTAGGCACGCAGCTACCACTTATCTTTCCGCAGTTATTACGCCGCCATTTTGACAGCAGACAAAATGAGGGGGCGCTTTAAACTTGGTCTCTGTCTAAGCATTTTGGAAAATCACTACGAAATTTAAATCGGCATCGTCAGAAAACAGTATTCTCGCACTTTAATAAAAAAAATATATGCTAAAAAAATCTAAAAAGCAAATGGCCATGGAAAACCGTATGAGCTGAAAACCATTGCAACCACGTAGCGTTCCTAAAATAAGGCAAAAATACACTGGGATCAACAGGACACCTTTCACTATATTCATAAACTCTCTGGTCCCTATGGGATAGTCCGAAAAAGCGTTTCCCCTTTAGATATGAGTGTATAGTTTTGCCATATTTTGAAGCCTGCCGTGTCTCCGATACATGAAATCTATGGGCGATTTCCCGCTAAGGATCAGGTAGGACGCGCTGTTATCACTTACGTTTGGTCCGCTGCTGTAGCCCGGCTACGTGAGTACAGCTGCCGTGGCTCTTCCACGTTAGCTGTCCAGAGTTCACATGTTAGATCTAGGGGCGATTTCCCGCTAAGACAAAGGACCGGGTAATTTTTCTCTCTTGCGTTACTTCCATGCGTGCCCTGCCCACATTGGTCCCTCTGCCGCTGGCCCGGCTACGTGAGTAGATCTAGGGTAATTTCCCATAAAGACCAAAGGGAAGGGGTCTCACTCGAGTTTGCCTGTTAGATCCAGGGGCGATTTCCCGCTAAAGTTTAAGGAACCGAGTCTTTACGGTCTTTGCGTACTTCCCTGCTATGGCCCGCCACGTTGGTCGTAACCCGGCTAGTAAGAAACGCTGCCGTGGCCGTGCCCCGTTAAATTCGGTGGCAGTTGGGTCCACCACTGAAAAGTAAGTCTCCCTCAGAGATTGCGTTTGAGTCACGGGACAACTTTCGATCCCATGGCACCTTCATTTCTACCGCATAATTTCACCACAACCGACCGGTGTGGACACTTACTTCAACACGTAATTGATGGAGATTCATATTGTTGAGCACCGCTGTAATATCGTCCTTTTATTCTGTCATTTTTCAGTTACAAAAAAGACTTAAGGAAATTCTATTGACGTATTCTTTTTTTGGACCTTCCTGCAAATTGCAAATACTTTGTATTCTTTCGGGTGAATCACCCATAGTGTCTTCCTCTCTTTAAAATGCTTAAAACAAAAATCTGTCCAGCTAGAGATCCATTTTCGTTCTGTTTTTAGGACGGCCAAGCTTGACATGATGAAGGTCACTAAAACGAGGGTTGTTGAATACAAGGGACCACGCGTATGGTACGAGATGGGGTATGATAGCAAAGTAACTCAGATAGTGCTGCAAAAGCATCGGGTATTGATAACCAGTGATAGTTCAGAATCATTGCGTGTTAATTTCAGGGAAGTGATAATTGACATCCGAAATGATGTCATTGACACACGTAATTACAACAATATTGTAATTTTTCCGCCATTTTCGCGTAATATTACCATATAAAGAGTACGGCCACATCAACAATTTAGACCAGTAACGGATTGACCTAGTCCAAAACTCTTTATAAGTTTACCAAATGTTCAAGTACAAGGATTGTCGTGAATATCAAGACACACATTTAGGTCGCTAACAATCGCTAAGTCCCCTTCGCAATGGTCAATCCTGCAAAAATGGGAAAGGACAAGCAAAAGTCCTGAAGTAAGACTGAAGGATAAGGTATGTTAATAGTAACAACCTGGAAAACAATAGAAAACAGTAGTTAAAGTTCCTGAAATGGTGATTGGTGTTGTTTGTCTTATTAAAAAAAATAAAAAACTAACAAAGCTATCAAATATAAATAAACATAATAAAAATGAAGCAAAATAACTCATAAGGTAATTTTAAAATTACAAAAACTATTTAAAAAGAACTAAATAAATAATAAAAAACAAATACAAAAAACCAATCACATATGAGTATAATAAATAAGTATACAGGTGAGTAAAAGAGACAACGAAATTGAGCGATTTTTCATGGAAAACTCTCTGTGCTATTCAAAATGTTTCTTCTTGTAGTACATCCACTGCACTGTTTTGTTAGCTCTCATAGAAAAATTACAGTTTTAAAATAAATTAAAATTCACGTAAAGTTACAGTTGCGGAAGTAGAAGTACTCGATGTGAAAGACCGAACAAATTTAACCCAAAGAGTATTCTCGGTTTTGCGTTCATCTTTGGGGTTTTCAGCAAATCATCCATTAATTACACATTTGGGATAAAGTCCAGGTAAGACCAGTGGCATTACCAATGAGTGAAGAGGTGAGACGGGTAAGGGGTGGGAGTCCATACTAAAAATCTTTGCTCCCTTGTAGCCCCAATAGAGATCAGGAAAAGTTAAATTGATAGTATTAACAGTTTACCGTGTTCACCTTTGCAAAATGGGTTTTAGTGATCCTCAGTATTACATTGTGTCCCTCGCCTTCCCTCCCTCCCCAAATGAAAATGTCTGGTTACATTACTGGCTAAGACTATACAATTATGCCAGATATCAAAATAAGATTGAATGAAATAAGTTTTTGCACCTGAAGCAACAATTTGCAGCATTCTCTCAACCTACATAAGAGAGCAGACTAAAGCGTTAAAATGGTCCATATAAATACATCGTGTAAGTTTAATTAAATTTTAATTAATTTACATTGTCATTCAACATGTGTCCTGTTTTGCATTTGAATACCGCGCCAAAGATATCAATGTGTTAATCTATTTTGAAGCTGTCACTCTGCATAGTAACGAGTCTCAAGTGTAAAGTCGGTGTGAAATTTGTTCGGGACTGAAATTGGATACCTCCACAAAAATAACTGCAGCCTTTGAATGTCTTCACCGATTAAAATATTAAAAATTCTTGTGAAAGCTGATCAAACATGGTATCTATCCCATAAATAAATTATGTAAAATCCATTGTAGTTTCTTCGCTCATTTGGTTTTACTTTTTTGACTCACCCTGTAGTACATAAAATAAAACCGCAGCTTTTGAGACATCCGCAGTCTTGTTTTGAGATCTTAAAGCGTCTCTGGGGAAATATTAATAATTCATTTACTGTACAGTGTTTTATACTAATGTAAATTTATATCAGGTTGAGGGTTAATCATGAATCCCAACATGCTTCTATTAATTTGACATTAATGTGTGAGGTGTAATCGTGAACCTCACCCTGCTTCTTAAATCATTAAAGTTGTAAGGAGACCATTCTCTACTCACGATTAGTTTACGTTCACGCACAGTTCACGTTCACACACAGAATAATGACGATGCTGAGGAGCTTTAAAAATATATTGCTTAAACGCTTTTAAAGTTACCGATATTTTGTTACTAAAATTTGGTTGAGTTAAAAACGTGTTTGTTTGTTTTTTTTTTTAATACGGGCCTTATTGTGTTAGATACATTTGCATCTAAAAAGGAGTAATGAGATAATCTGTAGGAA
>JAMKCH010043240.1:0-11691 GCA_023653785.1 Ophioderma brevispina
GTTGGATTATGGAGATGAGGTACAAGTAAAATATTTATGGTTAGTCTGACTAAAAGAATGGTATGTTGCAGCTGCTAAGTCCTCCCTTTTGAAAAGACACTTCACATATTTTCTCCAGGCTAGCTGATCAAATTCAAGAACAAACTAGTAACAGTTGAATAACAAAAAACATCCTTTGCACTGTCAGATACCAAAAGATATTCAAGGCTTGCCTCAAGATGCGTCACTTGCTGGCCAATAAACCCAGAGTGACCCAGGAAGACAGAGATAAGCTACAAGAGAAGGAAGATCAGTTACAGCGTATCCGTAACCATAGCAACACCAGCAGAGAGGTCACGGCAGAGGTCGATAGTCAGGGTGCCTATACCACAGGTATCCGCTGGGACATGTGCCAGGTAATAAATACTCAAGGACATTTCACTTTAGTGCATAGTTCCCATTTGTGCAAGTTAGGCAGGTTTGACAATTTTGCGTGCTCTTGAGTGCAGTACATTTTTTTATCTAAGTAAAATAATCAACAAAGGAATGCAAAATAAATATGAATACATCAAAAATATTCTTTGATCTACATGACAGAGCCTTCTACTTGATAGACCCAATCTATGTATATGTACTGTTTTTTTCTGCTTATAATGTTAATGATCCAATCACCCATAAGGCATAAAAAAAAATATGTTTGGCGTAACAGAGAAAAAATATCAGGGTCGGTCGGTCGGTCGGTCATTTTTTTTTATTTTTAATTTTTTTTTAGATCTTCTCAATGTTTTATTCTAAAATGAAGACAAGATGCTACTATATAAAGCTTTTTTCAATGACATAGCAAAGATCTTTTTTACTTGTTGTAGTTGCTTTGTTGTCTTGTTTTATTTTTCGTCTTTGTGTTGGTAAAAAAAATACTTTAATTGTGGCTGAAAATAATGGGTCGGTCGCAGAATATTTTTTTTATTTTGTGCTAATTGCATAAAAACTTTTGAGTCGGCAGGTTTTTTAGGGTCGGTCGGGTTACGTCAAACAAACAATTTTTTTTATGCCTAACTTTAGGCCAGAAACCAATCAGTATCTTTTTTTTTTCCCAGCATGCAATGATGCTTCCTGTTCTAGTGAATCATATTCGATACTTTTCGTGCCTTCATCATTTGGAAAAGATAATGGGCTACACCTTCAGTGACAAAATGCTTTTGAAGGTAAGTTGGTACTAATAGATATTAATTCAAATAGAACAAGGAGCAGAGAGTGATGCTATTAAGAAAAGTCTTAAGTTGGAATTTGCAAATTTCCCTGGCTTTTGTGTGACCAATTATGGGGAAAAACTGGGTCAAAGGTCACATTCCCGGGTTTTTTTTTTTTTTTTTTTTGGGGGGGGGGGGGGCAATTCTCAATGACAAGGGGTATCATCCGTGTCCAAGCAATCACAAAAAGCACCCTAAATACGTATTTTCGAAGCTTGAATTTTCACCCCAAAACAGCAGCTCAATAAGCTACCCTAAACAAGTACTTGATGAAATTTGCGCCCCTAAACAAGTATCAGTAGTGCAATTTTGCATACCCTAAACAAGTATTTGTCTTTCTCCCTACCCTAAGCAAGTAATTGATGCAATTATTACCCCTTTATACGTAAAATCCCCAAACCACATTCTTCCATTGTATTTTTGCACACCAGAGAGGCTTGTCTGAGCTTGGTTGTAATTCAGAAAATATCTGGGGAAAGTTTTTTTTTTCAGCCAGGATATATCCGAGGAAAATGGGGAAATGCATTTTGAGGCAGGGGCGTATCCAACAATTCTCAGGACGGCATCACGACAAGTCGATAAAAGTTTCCAAATGCACATTTTCATGCGCATTTGATAGAAATAATTTGAAATTTGTAAGTGATTCACTATAGCAAAATATAGGTATGATAAATGGGCTTATAAAAAGGAAAACAGATTTGATGAGTTAAAGTGTCACAGAGAATTCGTAGAGTAAGTGGCGCGGGAAGGGGTGCCGCTCTCTCGCGCGCGGAACGCATACCAAGCAATGTTTGCTTTCCGAAACACATTTTCTGATGCAAATTTGGTAAAAACAATTTGATATTTGTAAGTGGTTAACTTTAAAATGCATAATAGGCCAATGGGCAACGGTATAAACAGTAAAATATAGTTCATGCATGAGGTTTTATTTGAACTAATAAAATTAAAAAGGTGTTCATGGAGAGTTAGTAAGTGGCACGGGGTGGGTCGCGGAAAACTTGCATTGGGTATTTAGTTTTCAAGACATTTTCTCTGGGTCTATAGGATCCGGGAGAATTCGCATTTGGAGAACGTTATTTTCGCCACTTATTTCCGCATTTGCAGCGCAGCGATAAATCGGCATTTTCCCTGAAAATTGCCGAATCCACGCAATTATGCACACATTATGTCCCAAAAGTTATTTTAAGAATATTATAAAACTATAATTGACTGATATTTAAATAAATTGTGAGTTTTAATTGCTAAAATATTGTCCGTTTCATGGGTAAGTGTTATAAAACAATTTTGGTATAGCGACATCAGTCAATAACAAAAGGAGTCGTCATTTCTCAATCTCAAACCAACAGGCCTGTACTAAAAAATCACGAGTATGGTTTCTTTACCGCGCATAGCGCTGAAAATTTTGGAAATTTAGGGATTTGAAAGCACAGGTTTGAAGGCAAGTACAGACTTCCGGAACACTTTTTTGAAACGAATATGGACCCTAAATGTGTAAGTCCTCATTTAGAAAATATAACACTTTTTCTTGGTTTTTAGTGATTTTTAGACCCTTTTCACGTTACGTACGTAACGTGCCTAATCCTGAAAAACTACCCTTTTTACGTGAATTCTTGGACGCGGATGATACCCCCTTGTCTATGAAGACTGACCCCCCCCCCCCCCCCCCCCCCCGGGTCACATTGAGGTCATTAATGGTCAGTTTTCCCACATTCAATCTGAGTCTTGGTCTAGTGGTTCTTGTGACCAAATATGGAGTTACCAGGGCAATGCATGCAAAAATGGGAGCAACCAACTTAACAAAAGGGACACACAGACATACCCACATAAGGAATTTCCTATCACAACCCCCACTCACCCCTCAGTCCCCACCCATGGCTTTTTAAGCCTTTTAAGCCATGGGGATAAAAAAAAAATCAATAAAAATTAATGCCAAAAGAAGAAAATAAAATAAAAGCCGCATGTGTTTTATTTTACAGCATGCTCTGACCCATCCTTCATATCGTTTAACCTATGGAATGAACCCAGACCATGTGAGGAACTCTTTGTTCAACTGTGGTATGAGACAACCAGACTATGGAGACAGAAAAGCACAGATTTCCTACAACAGAAAGAAAGGTAAAAAATATCACCTGACAAGGTCAAAGGTCATCTGAAGTCTGGCTGTAACAAAATGTCAGGTTTCTCCTGCAAATTAAGTTGAATTCCAATTGCAACCAAATTTCAGACAGTTTACTTATTTTACCTATTATGGACGACCTTTGGAACTCCAGTCTGTTTTAAATTGCTCTATCAATTTTACCACTTTGGTGAATTTTGTCCATTTTCAGGTATCAATACTTTGATCAAGGTGATGTCTCGCATGGCTTCTGAAGCTGAGCTACCTTCTCATATACATCACTACGAGAGGCTGGAATTCTTAGGGGATGCTGTGGTAGAATTTGTTACAAGGTACCGTACTTAAATTGGAAACTCATCAACAGTGTTTTTTCCCTTCCAATTCAAGAATCAGATATGAGTTAATACTTCTTTTGCCCATAGCACATATGACATGGTTTCAGAATTGACTGAGGTTTTAGTGCCAAAGTGCGAAAAAAATCATATCAGAGTAAAAATAACCAGGTTTAATTTTTAAGATGTCATTTCTAGGGTAAAATTGTTCGTAGATTATGAATTTTTAATCGAAAACCCTGTATCATACACCATCTTGCTACAAATATTGATTTGTGGCCAATTTTGTCCGAAAATCACACTTTTTGGGTGACAAAAATTTTCACCTACCAACTTTGAATACTTGCAGAGTCTACAATATACATATATATGACCCTTTATAATGTTAATATATCAGTTAAAGGTACTAACTTATGGATTCAAGTATTTGTTTTATAAATTATTTCATAATTTTCACACCAGAACCATTCAAATTTGACATGTCTTGTGACAAACGACATTCAAAAATTAGCACTTTCGAACAAAAATTTTGCTTTGCACAATCACATCTCTGGAAAGGAAGGGTCTACAGTGATGATTTACCTGTCAGTTTATGCAGAATTTCATGAGCTTCAAATTGATACCCAACTTGTTCATTTCAGGTATAGGAACAATTCCAAAAATACAAAAATGTTTCCCCTACCCCTTGATTTTTCCAGAATTGGAAAATTGGAAGTACGAGAAAACTAAAAGAGCTATAGGCTTGAAAATTTAATCGATTATGCCCAAAGCAAGTCCCTACATAGTTATGGTATTAACTTTTTTTCACTCTGTCTAAAATTTGAGAAAAATTTTTTTTTTTTCAATTTGCGGAATCCAAATTTTACCTAAAATTGAGCGTTTTCGAGAACCCGCGAAAAAAATACGAAAAGGGCGACATTGTTGAAAAATTAATCGATTATGCCCAAAACATATTCCCACAAGAATATAGTATTACATTTTTGTCAAACTGCAAAATATTTGAGTAATTTTTTTTTTCAAAGTAAGATGCATTTTTCAGCAAAATACCATAGGTTTCTATGGGACTCGGCATTGCGCAATACCCCAAAATGCGATATCTCGGAACGCATCCAACATTTTGCATTTTTGACTTCAGATTTGGATTCTACACCAAATTTTAACCTGGAAAACATGTTTGTTTCATTGTTATGGCACCTTCACATTTTTACACTTTTGGCACTAAAACCTAGGTCGAATCTGAAACCATGTCATATGTGTGTACCAAGAGTCATTGTTTATAATACATCACAATAGCAAAGTGTATGTTTCCATAAAGAATCTGTAATTATTTGCCCAACCAGAAAATTGCTTATGTCAGGCTTGACTTTACCAGCCAATTACAGTACATATATAAAGTGTGCTTGCAAAAGTGGTGGAAATAATGACGTACAAGGGTAGGGACAGGAGCAGATCAACAATCTACAACAAGATGTCTATGATAATGATAGTGGCTCTGAAGCGGAAATCTCTCAGGATGATTTCAGCAATGATGACACGTAATGACAAGCAGTGTGATCGAGAGCGTCATCAGGGCGAGTGAAAGCACTATACTGATTTTGATGGCGGAAGTCCCTGGGTTGGTGTACAGTGGCCACTGGTTAACATTTAGGCTGTGGTGTACATTTGATTTGTCACGGCATACATGTTATTTATTGACCACATGGTACGCTTACATCAAAGCATCCAAGCTACACAAGTATCAAGTTTATTAAGGTCTTTTAGGTAAGATGATTGACATAATAAAATAAAAAACAAGAAGTTTGCATAAATGTAAGTTGTATATTCTGTGACTATGTCATGCATTATGAACTGTATATTATGTACAAGAAGTTCTTTCCATTTGAAACAATCTTTGTAGTAATTTAGGGAAGTTCTTTCCAATTCAACCAACAGTTAGCAATTCTGCCAGTTTTTTTTTCTGGCTAGAACCGGTTTCTTTTGTTATTAACGATAAAAACATGGTTTGACCACCTTGAATCGTTTGTCAATTGGCATATAAGTTTTGAAGCCGCTCCTTACTTTTCTCATGATCTATATGGTATTAGTTTTCCATTTTTATAGTAATAAAAAGAGAATATAAAAAAATAATTTAACTTGCTCAATATTGAAAATATGACACAAAAATGGCACAATAAAAGAGGTGCATCTACATGCATTTTCAATGGCAAATGTTTTCATTTTGTGAACAATTTCCTTAAATTTGGTACACAAAACATTCAACACTTTTTAGATTCAAAGCTGATTCTTTTTATTCAAACAAATGTATTAGACTTCCTCATACTCAATAGATTCTGTAATATTTTCTTCCAAGTGCATTTTTGTAAATAATGGATACAAGACACATGGTGCGGAAATCGGAGTCCCATTCCTGTCACATGGAATGATTTTGCTCTTTTTGAAGGCTGGAGGCCCCTGTGGGTGCCCCAAGAGTGAAGAAAGTGTTTAGCACATTGCTTACTTGCTACACAGGCCATCGGTCCGAGGTTTGTCATGTAGTAATGTATTTCTATATGTATTATGACATATTCTTAGTATTTATGTAATTCAATAGACCAGATAGCAGGGTATATGTTTTTGACAATTATGATAAGAAATGCAGATACTTGAGTTGAATTTAAGTTATGAATGGCATATTAACACACAAGATGCATGCAAGGCTAATAGTCGAAAGTGAATCTGTGAAATATGGCATCTTTGAAAATCAGTAAATATCTCAAAATGTAAACTTAAATATTACCTTCAAAATTGGATATGCTATAGAGAAATGTCTCCTAATAACAGATATAGAAGCCTTATGTTCTGAAATGTAAGGTATCTGGAATTATTTCCATTATTTTGACCACTATTTTGCACACAGTCTATGGCACATTCAATGATTGTATGTACCCTTAACCCTTCCTTTACTTAAGGGGCACCTATGAGTGAAAAACTGTAAGCAAATTGCTCACTATGGTGGGTGAGCAATGTGTTTAACACTTCCTTCACTTAAGGGGCACCCAAGAGTGAAGGAAGTGTTAAAGGCTTACTCAGAGATTTCAAAATATATTATTTTGGATAATTAATTAAAAATAGTCAAATAAACTAAAGATATTTACCTAAATTGCCCAATCCAAGTTTGAGATAATCATATTTTCGTTTTGAATGCAGTAAACATTTATGTATAGTATACAGTTTCATAGTGATACTGTGTATTTATAACAACAATTTTGGCTCCATAATTTTGAACACGTTATGATTTTTCGATATGAAGGACTTCATTTGAGCCTAACTATTCAACACAGCGATTATATAGGACAAGCCATATTTAAATCAAAAAATGTTTGTTTGAAAATTGAGCGTGCGTCCTCTTTGAGAAATCTCTGAGTCGGCTTAAGTTTATGCTTACTGTGTTTAGCAATGGCAGAACACTTATTTAGGGGGTCACCCATGAGTAAGGAGTTTAAAGCATATTGCTTTTGTGGTGAGCAATGTGCGAACACGCTCTTCCTTCATTTAGAGACACCCATGAGTGAAGGAAGCGTTAAGTATATTGCTACTGTGGTGAGCAATGGGGTAACACTCTTTCAAATGTTAGAGGGGACAACCATGAGTGAAGGACGCGGTTAAGTAAATTGCTCACTGTATTGGTTGCCATTACATATTTTCTATTACAGGGATACTAATTTAAGCCGTGTCATGCTTCGTGTTCACCTATTTGTATAAATTTGGGAATTAAATGACTATTAATTAAATAATTTCCTATGGGTCAACATTTTGTAAATTTATGAAAATGGTCAGTTCACATGACCCTGTGCAAAGTTTAGTCTAATTTTCCAAAGTTGGTCCAGTCTTTTTTTTGGCAATAAACCATCCATGTCAGTTGCTCCAAAATTATATATTTTTTAATTTTCATTGTAAGCACACCTATTTCTTTTTCTTACCTATGTTCTCTCAAATTAAATGCCACCATCTAGTAGGATTACAATGAACGAGAGATTGACGGAGAAATGTTGACGCCCGGGACCCGCAGTGGCATACCGACATGCGGAGGGTGGGTGGGGGGCGATCCTGGAACACAAACGAAGCGAAACAATCGCACACAAAATTTGGACTTCAATATTATCTCCTCTTTATTAAGCATTTTATCAATTTATACCTAAATTTGGGCCAAAATGAATGAAAAGGGGCCTTTTCACGCACATTTGTCCCATTTAGAATTTGTTGGAGGAAATTACAGGGACAACTTGGATCCGTTGCCCCCTCTGGCGAACAAGTGGGGATTTGCCTCTCTGGATTGATTGCCTCAGTATGCCACTGTTAACCCCCTTTCCAGTGTGTGTTTTAATTTCTACTTGATGTCTATGAACGTGCATGATCAAATACCAGTTGTGAAAATTACATTTCAAGAAGGTACCAAGTTCAACTGCTAAAGTAGAATTCTTTGTAGTCAAACTAATATTGTTTGTTTTTACAATGACCATGTAACTCTGATGTAACTTTTTCTAATACAGTATTTTATTAGTATGTACCAGTTGGCAAAGATAAGAGGCTGCATATGGCACCTGCTTGACCTAGTTGTGGTTACCAGTAGAAACTTGATAGCTGGTTAACCATCAGATACACAGTTTTCAGAGGCTCAATATTGGGCTTTGTACTCTATCAGTGTTTGAAAGTTTCGTCCCTAGACTATGCTGACTATATTAAAGGTGCTTGTTCCGATCGTTTTTTGGGACCCCCTGAATTAACTGAAAGTAGTATCAATTTTGATATCAGATGAAAGGCCGTATACTGACAAAAAATGCCATTTTAATGGTTAACTATCAATATTAGCACAGTAGTGAATAGGGCATTACACTATACATTATCACGTCTAGCATCAAAACTGCAAGTTTGTTTCCCACGGTAATTGTTGATCAGGGTATACAAGTGTCAGGCTTCCATATTAAGAAGAGAACACAATAGACAAAAATCGGAACAAGCTCCTTTAAAAGATGACTCAGAGATTTTGAAATATAATTTTGGTGTATTAATTAAAAATAGTCAACTAGAACTAAATATAGTCATCTAAAATGTTCAATTCCAAAGTTTGAGATGAAACAAGTTTTTTGTTCTGATGTAGTAAACATTTATGTTTAGTAAAACAGTGCCATAGGATACCTAGAAATTTATTACAAAGTTGTGATTTTCTATATGAAGATCATAGATTTGAGCTTAGCTTTTTCATGGACAAGCATTACGTACATGCAAAAAACATGATTTGTTAGAAAATTGAGGGTGCCACCCTAGGCAAATCTCTGAGTCATCCTTTAAACTAAATGTACCTAATGATACAATTAAATATAAGGACTATGATGTAGTCTACTGCTAAAGTAAAACTGAATGATTATCAACTCTTGAAATAATGTAATAGATTCCAAAGAGAATTGTCCCAGACCACCAAAACAATAATTATGACTGAAATTCATATTGTATATAAATATTTTTCACACCTTTCAAATGTATATCTCTAGTCACATATTCATCATCTACTACTCTAGTCTACATTTTAAGTATCATTTAACAATGTTGAAGTGCAAATAAAGTTGTATTTGTGTATGTTATATATATGTATACTTGTTAGTACAAACCATGAAGTTAAAATGGTTTGCCTGTAATGAATTTCTCCTGTACAGCCAAATTGGATGATATTTCAAATAGAGATCTGAACCTGCTATTATCTTTTATGAATATACATAATAACATATAAAAGATAAAAGAAGTAAACTTAGCAAAATCGGTGGTATAATCTTATTGAGACACTTCAAAATGTCTTGACATAAATAAGAACTAGAAAGCGATTGTGCTTTAGAAAGCATGAATATATCATGCGGTGGCTATACTTGTTGCCCATGTGATATTTGACCCTAATCTGTGTACACATAAGGTTTGGGTCAGCAGTTCTTCTAACGAAGTCTGGTGATAATAGCAATTGAAATGTGGCCTGAGAAGGTTTTGTAAGATTGTCAAAGAATGAACTTTTAATCGGCTCACATGACCTTTGACCCAAATCTGCGAACACCCGATACAGGCCCTGGGTCAGGGATTCTTCTGACCAAGTCTAGTGATTATAGCAATTGATTTGTGGCAGAAACAGCATAAAGGAGGGTAAGCATGACTGACCTGTAATGACCCCTGTGTGACCTTTGACTCTCTGAACATCCTGTATGGCACTTGGGTCAAGGGTTATTCTGACGAAGTCTGGTTCAGATCAAGCCAACCGTTTAACACTAGTAGCATTTTGAAATATTAAGAGGGGTTAGAGAGAGACTGCCCCTTTTGACCCCAAAATGACTTTGGATTCAAAATCTGTGAACAAGCCATAAGGCCAGGCATCTGGCAATTACTGTGACCGAATGGTATTGATAGCACATGCGAACTGTGGGAGAAGAAAAAAAAAACTGTGGGAAAGGGTGTTAGAGCGACAGTGACCGCTATTGACCCTACGTGACCCCTATGGTCAAACTGTAAACACCCTATATGAATCTTGGGTCAGGGCTTCTTGTGCCCAATTCTTGTTGCAATCTGACTAAGCTTCTGGCACTAATAGCATTTAGAAGCAAGGTACAAAGAAAGAAAGAAAGAAAGAAAGAACTAGATCTGAGAACAGCATCTGAACAAGACGGCCTGAAATAACCTCTGAATGACATTTGACCCCATGCTAAGCACAACTTTTGTGAAGGGTCTCAAGCTGCTTCATATGCATGAGTCATGTGACTCATATGAAGCAGCTTGAGGCCCTTCACAAAAGTCATGCTGAACATCTCATGATTCACGATTCATGATTTTAAAGGTATTTTTGAATGGGACCGGAAGTGACCCCTTAATGACCCCTTAACGACCTTCAATGATTTCAAAAATGTTTTTATCTTGTTTATAATGTCAAAGTGATCATTTCTGCCAAATTTCAGCTCAATCGGAGCATGTCATTGATTTGACCTTTTCACCCTATAGCGTGACCCCTGGGTCACGGATGGGATCAACTGTGCTTGTTCTGTATTTACGATGTCACAAGGATCATTCCTGACAAATTTCAGTTCAATCGGAGCTTGTTTGTAGATTTTGAACTTTGACCTTGAACTTTGACTTTTGGAGTCGAGACTATCATAGACCCCCTCTACCAACAATGTTACATCACTGTAGCAATAACGGGCTTTATCTGTCCTCTATAGGCTGAGATATAGCCACTTTGGTCTTATTTTTAGCATTTTTTGGCAAAATTGACCTTTTGACCCCCTTAATGACCTTTGATCCCGGTATAAAAAAAACCTCATGTACACAACAAAAATGCATTGTTCCAATGCAAATAAAAATATTCTACCATGCTTAGTTCTGGAGTTAAAAATTCTTAAAATATTTAGCTCAAAACCGGAAATGACCTGTAAATGACCTTTGACCCCAAAATAAAAAATACCTTGCATACATCGGCTAACATACATGCATATCTGAAGGTTATGTCACTCTGCTATGTTTATATTTTGAGATAAAAAAATTGAATGTTTTAAATATTTTTGGTTTTTGACCGGAAGTGATCCCTTAATGACCTTTGACTCCTTATTCCTGAACACCCTATATGTAGCATGGGTCTGTGGTTCCTCTGAACAAGTTTAGTTGTTATCGGCGTAATCCTGTAGAAGAAGATATTTTTGCCAATTAAATGACATATTTTGGCTTTCAGACCGGAAATGACCCCCTTAATGACCTTTGACTCCTTATCCCTGAACACCCAATATGAGGCAAGGGTCAGTGGTTCCTCTGAAGAAGTTTGTAATAAAATTGGATTAATTCAGCCCAAATTTATTGGTCGAGCTGTGAGTTGCTAAAATATTGGGCGAGACGCAGTCGAGCCCAATATTTTAACTCATAGCGAGACCAATAAATATTGGGCGCAAATCATCCAATTTTATCATTATCATGCGTAGGATCCGATATTATCACGTATCGGACACCTCAAAGCATG
>JAMKCH010043241.1:0-12752 GCA_023653785.1 Ophioderma brevispina
CTCGGAACTAAGGTGGGTGGCAGCTGGTCTCGGCCAGACATAGGGTGTTCACCTTAGATACTTGACAGCTATGCTCTTGCATGCACGCTACACTATGACAGATTCTGATGGGGGCAATTCCTGCTAAAATGTATACGTTCTCCGGTGGTGTTGGACGAAGACAACGTATGATTAAGCGGCGGAGGCATTTAATGCTGAGTCAATTTTATTGCCATGGGTTGATATCTTGCCACACAGGCATTGTTGCTCCCAACCATGGGCAGACCAAGAAATGTTCCATTGTCTGTGATTCTGTCCCACAACCACGGGTCAGTGGTCCCTGATCTGCTTCCGGTAGCGCTCCTTCTGTCCAAGGAACCCTTAGATCTGCCAATTCTGTTCTCAATTGAGCATCGCCATTTCAGCCCTGGGAGTCAGCTCCAGGTGGAATATTCTCACCGGGTTCAATTACCATAGATGTTACTACTTACTCCCTACTCTTCCCTTAAACTCTTTAGAATCTGATTCAAAGAGGTTTGGACTTTGCTCACGAAACTGTCTGGATTTAAGACGGCGGTTGGCAGCAGGTCCTCGTTCCGGACATGTTTGCTTCACATTAGATACTTGGCAGCTACGCTCTTGCATGCTCGCTACACACAATTGGAGCAATTCCTGCTAGGATTGTAACGTTCTCCGTTGACTGTGGATGGCGTGAGACATACTTACTCTTCGGCTTTGTGATGTGGGTCTTATAAGAAAGCGTGCGGTCCCAACTCCTAGTAGAGAGGGTTATCGCAGGCTCCAGGGTGTTTCGCAACCAGGTTACTTTAAGCTGACTTTGGCTCACGGTTGCGTAGATGGAAAGCACACACACCTTTGTCTTTACGGATTTGCACGTAGGTGTTTCCTCCTCGTAGTAATAGGAGTTCATCCAAGCTTTTGAGAGTCTCTCTTCAACAAGAGTGGAAGTCATGCATCTTGTACGCTAATTCCAAGACCGTCTGCATAGATAAAACGACGACAGGTTCCTGCAGTCCTAGGTTGGTCGTTGGTATGATGTTGAACAGGAGAGGTTCGAGCACACTCCCTTGTGGTAGTCCATTCTTGAGCCTACTTCACACAGCTCTTCTCTTCTTTCTTTCCTCTCCTTCTGAACAAATAACTCCTGTTTGCAAGTTACCAACAGCTATTGGTGGCGTAGTCTTCAAGAAGACTAAGTGGCAAATACTCGTAATGATAACTTTGTGAGTTGGTCAATATTTATGTCATATGCGGTATGTTATGTAATTGTTACTAGATAACAGTTTGATAGCGAAATTGCTAATGACTGGCAAAAATGGTAAATTCTGGGGCAAATGGCATACATATTGAAAAAAAACTACTGAAACAACACTAAAATAGTGCAAGAATGGATCCATCAGTGATTATGTATCAAAAATAATGGTTTAAAACTATTAAAGTGAGGTAGTAAGTAATTCTTTATTGTCATATCTAGGAGCAATTTCCCCATAAACCCAAGGAAAGGTTCCACCTATGATTTTTTGTTTTTTTTTTTTTCGTCCGGGTGGTTTTAAAGATCGTTAGGGATTAGACATATGAATTTCAAGTGCAATAGATTAACACTTAAACTGCTGCCCATATTGAAAATGGCCCCATTTAAAAAGCACCTAAGTGCGGAAATGTTGGGTAACAATGGCGGTTATTTAGGATATATGCCAAATAAAGGTTTATTAAAATAGAGGCCATTATTCATTTTGATTTTTTTAATCAACACCTCTTTTTAGCAGTTTTGAGCCTAAAATAGCCGCAACTAGTTTATGGCGCAATTTCCAATGGCGGCCATTTTGTTTATCAAATTTACTTACTTTAAGTTTCACCTTGGAAAGGTCTTGCAATAATACATGTTTAAGTGATATTTAGTCATAGTTACTGCTTAACAACTCAATTCTGAATTTCATCCGATATTCTACCTTGAATTGAAGTCACATAAATTCTCAAATTGTCTTAAACGAAATGGGCGGCCATTTTGGATTTAAATATTGAATTAGGTTTAATAAAAATGTAATATTTGACTTCTGTGGTTGTCCCTTCGCAAACATCTCATGTTAACATTTTTACCAAAATTATCCTCTACATACATGGTGTGTGGCTGAAACCATTATGGGCACTTGATGGCAGCCATTTGTTTTACTTGCCAATTATCAGGCTTAACTACTACTTTGGAAAGTCTATCATACAGAAATTATTTAATTTGAAGTGTTCTTAACATTGGTAGTACTCCTCGTTTTGGCCATCAATATGGTACCCATATGCCAAATATCACCTTGTGGCCCAAGCACTAATTACCCGAGGGATGTGACTAGGGTTGCCACTTATGCCTGAAAATATGTGAAAGATTCAAGTGTAACTGAAAATGAAAGATGATGGAGATGAGGTCATGCATTATTAAGATTTCAATTTTGGGAATAGATAACGTCATGAAATGGCTCAAAAAAACATGGAGTAGTAAAAATAATAACTTGTTTTATTCAATTATTGTGACATGTGCATGTTTATATATTAATACCGCAACTTGAAAGAGAGATAAGGAGATGGTGAGAACTAAAATTTTGCAGTGTTTTGTGCTAATATAATGTTATAGGATGTTGAAGCATCAATATTAGAGTGTGAATTAATTGTGATGGTGATCTCCATCTGTAAAATACAGTAAAAATCGACTGCGATCTATTTTAGAGGAAAGAGAAATAAATAATTGGAAATGTATCAGTTTGGTGATCAAGTCGATGCTCAAAAAATGGCAGAAGGACGTGTTCTATTTAAGCACAAGTTGAGCACGTTAAATTCCATGTGAAAAAAGAATGCAGTACCGAGTAAAGTGTGGGCAAGAGATAATGTCTATTATTTAAAAAAAGAAAATTGGGAGAATATTATGTTGACTCGAAGTTAAACAGCACCTAATAATAAATACTATTTCAATTAGGCCCAGATAAAGGAGCGAGTTGTAAATAGTACAACAGATCCTTACAACTATCGCTTAGAATCCTGACGTGTACTACCAAATTTTAAAGAAAATTAGGGCCAATGATAGGCGCAGTGTTCGTGAAGTCCAAAATCACAGTGGACGATTCGCTTCACCGTCCAGGTTGATCAGGCCCGGGAATCCTTCCGGGAACCTAGGACCTAGAGACTCGCAGTCATCCATAGGATAGTGGTCAGTGGCCAATGGCTCTCCACAATCGGCCCGGTGAAAGCCCCCACCGATCGCTCGTTGACGGCCAATGCCATCTCGGAGTTGCGAGGTCGACCCATACCCTCCCACCAAAGTTCACAGACCAAGGGGCTTTACAAGAGCAATGTCTACAAACTGCTTTAGGTCAAAGGCAGAGGACCGCCACCGCTGATATAGCTGTCATCGATCCAGGACACCGCGACTGCAGCATCGTGGACTGGACAGCAAAAGCAATTTGAGGTAAACTCTCTGATCCCGAAGGGTGTTGGCGGTGGGACTAAGCCACACGGTTTCATCACACCTCTTGCCGAGTGATCATCTGAAAGTTCTCCTAAGGTTTGCAGGAGATATGCCAGATAGAACTGGAAGGTATTTATAGGCGGCACCAAAAGGGGCAACCACTAACAAAGTCTCAGTCATCAGGAACAGGCATCATTCCTGTGTGAGTGCACACAGTGACTCCACGGGGTGCAGCGCACTCACCAGACGAGCATGCCAAGGCAAACACTGGTGTAGGCAAAGCACCGAAAGACGCACCCCACCCAGCCACCGCCGATCCCCTGAGGAGACCCAAACACAGGCCGCGTCTTGGTTAGCGGGCTGCCAATTGAACGTAAGGCTGCGGTCCATCTGATGCCAAAAAACCATGTGCCAGGCCATGCGCAGCCCATCTCCTGCATCAGAGGCGATGTAAGTCTTCTTTGCGCACTGACCTGCAAAGTGAAAAACGGAGCGACGGCTCTGGGCCTGGCTGAGTTTCACGCACCATCGGGGAATAATAATGACCCACAGTGATCAGGTCCCTCTGCAGCACTACCTTATAAGGCCCCAAAGAACCAGCAGCCATTCCAAGTGCTCATGTCGCTTGGGCAGGAGCATTGCAAACCAATCTCCCTTTGGCACATCTGAGACGCAATGTTGAAAAGACTGGGCGCCAGGCCAGAACCATGAGGGACACCGCCCCGAACTCCACTGCACTGCCCACCTGATGTCTCCAGGACAAAAAATCTGCCTTGGATGAGCAGCATCATGAACCCGACAAGCCTAACATCAGGGAAGACCCTGAGCAGCCTGTGCAGACATTGACGCCAGGCTTATCCTAACAGCAGTTAGATCTAGGAAACAGGGCCGTACGCAGGATTTTTTGAAGGTGGGACTTTTTCTTGTTTTTTTTTTTTTTTTTCTTTTTTTCTTTTTTTTTCTTTTTTTCGGGGAAAAAGTGGACATTACCCCAGAATTGATTCCTTTTGAATATCTTATCACCAACAAGTGGGCTTTATTGTCCAAAATTTTGGACCTTTTTATACAATTCAGAAGAAAGTGGACCTTTTCCCAGTTTGTGGATTTGTGGTCCAACTGCGTAAGGGCCGTCTATGGAGGGGACTGCTCCAAACCTCCACAGTCTCTTATGGAAGACTGTCTCGAAGTGTGGTAACTATGCAACGTGATTGTTGGACGTATGCAGTGCCAAA
Organism: Ophioderma brevispina; assembly: GCA_023653785.1. NCBI lineage: Eukaryota > Metazoa > Echinodermata > Ophiuroidea > Amphilepidida > Ophiodermatidae > Ophioderma > Ophioderma brevispina. The sequence continues at coordinate 4,681 of JAMKCH010043241.1, forward strand.
ATTGGAGGGGATCCAAGCACGGCGTGGGAAACGTGCATACCGCGTAGTTAGGAAAAAACAGCCAATCAGCTAGAGGCAACTGTGGCACCGCGTTTTGTGATAGGGTATATTCACACTTCTATCAAAAATTTCTTTTCCTGTGGAAAATTAATGAAAAAACATATTAATATGAAACCATAAACGGCATTGTTTTTTTGATGCCGCTTACACGGTCCATTGTGACGGCGGGCAACTTGGAATATTCCTTAATCATTTTTGGGAGAACCAATAACATTTTTGATCCAAACCACCTATAAGTGAATATCACTATGTCAGTCCAGAGCATTTTAATTTATTAAAATATTTTTATTTTTACATGTTTTGACCCCATATATGGTTGGTGTTTTGATGGGTATAGTCCCCTCAAGTGGGTGCAGCTGGTTGAAAGGCAAGCTTCTCGATTTTGCAAAATTATGTCTAATGTGAAAGAAAGAGGAAAACTCTGATTTAAATGTGCTTCTTGCTAATTTGCTATACTTATTTTCTTGTTACATCTGAAATATCATATGTTCAATAGCTATACAATATATTATTATGTATTTTGGCGGATTCATTAAAATTAAAGTACTATGTTTAGGATCGTAACATTTTTCTGAACACTTCGGCTTCAACGTTTCTGCAAATATAAAAAAGGGCGGCCATTTGGGCGCCATTTTGAATTGTGGGACTTAGACAGCGGTTGAAACTCTGGGTATGTTTCAATAAGATTCCCCACATACCTCAAAAACATATGGTTTGGATTGTTGGTTTTTGGTTTTAACTGTTATAGTTCCAAAACTATATATAAATATTAAAAAACGGCCATTTGGGACGCCATCTTGATTTCAGAAAATCCACCAGGGGATTTGCGGGAACTTTTTGTCAGTGATAGTACACATGTTCCAGCAACCATGATTATGAAATCAGAATACAAGTAACTCTAATAAGCTTTTAATTTTTGTCATGGGCACTTCCGTTGTGCATGGGGGGTCCTAGGGACCCATGCTAATTAACGCAACAAACGAAGCGACGGATTTGAATTTTTTTTGCCCAATGTAATGCGCAACTAAAAGTGAGACGAATACAAAAAATATAAACCAAATATATTGCAGCGTTAAAAATGCCGGTGAAAAAACAAAAAATGGGTCCAGAGGACCCCACTTAGGCAAGTAACACGAGGTGGACTGGGTCACATGGGTCACCAAATGTGGGACTCTGTCTTACGGGACCAGTTTATCTAAGTGTCAAGGAAATCGAACCACCATTGTGGATACACCAGCAATTTTATAATTTGTCAATTTAAGGTCAAATGAGGACCAAAGGGTCAAATGAGGTCACCAACAGGTGGGACACCACCCAAGGGCGAATGTACCTAAGTGTCATGAAAATCGGATTCGAAGTATGTGGATTACACCAAGCAAATGTGATAATTCTGACCATTTTAAGGTCACACAAGGTTGGGACGGGATCACATGAGGTCACCAACATGTGGGACTCTAAGGGACCATTTTATCTTAGTGTCAAAGAAATGATCACCCTTGTGGATACACAAGCAGTTTTATTAATTTGACCAATTTAAGTCAAATTGAGGGTCACAAAGGTCAATGAGGTCACAAAGGTCACAGGAGGGGTCACAAAGGTTGGTAAATGAGGTCACCCAAATGTGGGACACTACCAAGGTCATTGTAACTAAGTGTCCATTGAAAATCGCTCAACATATGTGCTTTACACCAAGCAATTTTATAATTCTGACCATTTTTAAGGTACATAAGGTCAACAGCAAAAATGGTTACAAACCAAGGGTCCAATGTATCCAAGTGTCATGTGGAAAATCGATCGATATGTGGATATACCAAGCATGTTATAATTCTGACCATTTTCAGGTCAAATGAGTTCACAAAGGTCACAATGAAAGGGTCACCAACATGTGGGGCACTTCCCCCAAGGGGAAATGTATCCATAGTGTCATGAAAATCGATCGAATATGCTCGATTCACCAAGCAATGTTATAAATTCTGACCATTTTTAAGGTCACATGGAGGTCACAAGGTCACATGAGGTTAAGCATGTGGGACAGTACCCCAGGACCATGGTTTCGTAAACTAAGTGTAATGAAACGATCAAAATATGTGGATACACCAAGCAAGTTATAATTCTGACATTTTAAGGTACATGAGGTCACAAAGGTCATTCATGGGGTCACCACATGTGGGACACTACCCAAGGGCTAATGCATCTAAGGGTCATGAAAATCGATCAACATTATGTGGGAATCCAAGCAATTTTATAATTCTGACCAATTTAAGGTCACATGGTTAACAAGGTCAAATGAGGTACACCAACATGTGGTACATACAAGGGCCAATGTATCAAGTGTATGAAGAAATCGATCGAATTATGTGGTACACCAAGCAATGTATAATTTTACCATTTTCAGGTCACATGATTGGTCACAAAGGTACATTGAGGTTCATCAACATGTGGGACTCTCAGGGGCCATTATATCTTAAGTGTCAAAGAAAATCGATCGACATCTGTGGATACACCAAGCAATTTAAATTCTGACAATTTGGACACTACCCAAGGGCCATTGTAACTAAGAGTCATAAAGAATCGATCACCATATGTGGATATCACCAAGCCAATTTTAAATTTGACCATTTTAAGGTCACATGAGGTCATCAACATGTGGGACACTACCCAGGGGCCATTCTATTTAAGTGTCATAATAAACGTTCGACGGGGGGATAACCCAAGCAATTTTATAATTCTGACCATTTTTGGGAAACGACCTCTAATCGCGACCCACTCGCGCGAAAGGTAGCTCTGGTGGGGGGCACTATCCCAGGACCATTACATGCAAAGGGACTATAAATTGGCATGTAGGGCCTGTGTGAAAACAGCGGGCAATTAAGGCCGGGCATGGCAATAATGTTAGGTTAACATTTTTACCACAGATACCGATACACAGAAGTCAGGGCCAACCGTATACTGCGATGATTATACAAATTAAAATTTCGGTTCGAAAATTTTGCCATGCATTGAAAACAGTACGGAGAAGATGTCGCTTGCGTTGGTCTATCACGGGACCACGAGCCTGTTGTTATGGCCAATCGACCATGCGATAAGCAACCAGGTATAAATGCAATTTTTGGAAAAACCCAGAGCATAGACACCTCTATGACCAGAGCCACCTAATTTACCAACAAGAAAACGAAAATTTGTCCATCTTGCGAACATCAACTTTCGAGTAAAAGAGCCATGAATATAGTAGGCCTACTATGAAGTAATAATAGTAACGATAATAACTTCATGGAGAACCAGGGATATTAATATTTCGATTTCGGCCATTTTGTGAGATCTGATTCCCTGCAGGTGCCTTCATGCATTCAAGACCGACGACAAGTGAAACGGCAGTTTCTATTGGTGTAACTGAACCTTGACCGAGTTCAATGCTAGATGTACGTACGTATTTTCCAATTGGTCGTATAAAGGGCATTTCAATGGACGTTTCTATATTTTGTTTCTTAGATATCTGGGCGTGTCGTATTAATCATGAATATTTATTTTTAACCTTATTTGAACGTCACGCAATCATCACGCGACAGGGAAATGAATAGGTTTATTCATGAGACCGTGTCTCACGCTCTGGGAATTCCCAATGTATAGATGTAAACAGCGAGAGAATCAGGAATATTTAATTAAGCACAATCTCTATGTTTTATCAACGGAGGTAGGCTCCTTGCAAGTTTATTGTCAGGGATCAAAAAACTTTGGATATTTGATGGCTTTTAATCATGCAATATGTTCATGATATAACTATACGGATATACAAAAAATACACACACAAGCATTTTGGATCGGACAGAAGCACAGAACTTTATTAAGAACACGGTGAGTAAGTTTACGCCTCTTGGGAATTCCCAATAAATGTAAACAGCGATGAGTCATGAATATTTAATTAGCATAATCTCTATGTTTTATCATAGAGGTAAGTAGATTTTATCAAGAAGTTGCTCCTGGTTTTATTCCGGGGTTTTATCGTGGGGATCAAAAACTTTGGATATTCTGATGGCTTCTAATCATTGAAATTATGTAATGCCTATATTTACGGATATAAATAATATACACGTTTTAAAGCATTTTTTGGATCGACAGAGACAGACTTTTATTAAGACACCGGGTGTGATAAGTTTCATGGTTGTAGGTAGACCTTGAAAAATCAGACGCAGCACACAGACAGGCATATTCATAACACATCACTCGATCAAGGTTACACTCTATAGCCCGCAAATCCACCACCGCTCAACACCCGCCCTATCGCATCTTCATAATGACGAAGTACCGGTCACACATTCGAATTTAACTAGGAAAAACGGATTCTCGCAACAAAAACACCTTCAAAAAAACGCATAAGAACAAAACAAATCAAAAATACGTTACATGAGTTTCTGGCATAACATCATAGCTTGCCGACACCAAATTTCGAGGCCAATTCCACAAAGCCATAAAAAACTCAGTAGGGCGGCCAAAACACCGCTAGATTCTTCTACGTGAGAGCATAGGACTATTTAATTAATAGGCCCAAAAATCCGCGGTTACCAAAATTGTCCACCTATTTGGCTATATGAGCTAAGACTACTGCGGACTAAAATACTGTGTTAAATATACCTGTATACATATTGAAGATAATTGAATGGGTTCTCAAAAAAACACTCTGACAATTTTCAAAACATTCCTTTCATATTTCCGTCAATTTTGACCGAAAAATCTACCATTCATAACAAGTTTCTAAAAATGTTCTCAGGCATATTTTTAAAGGAAATTCATTATTGTTGATCTAAATATCATGTTTAATACATATTGTCCATGATTTATATAATTTGGGGCAAAAACCCATACCATTGGTTTTCTGGAGGGGGACAAACAGAAAGGCGATTGTTATGTAATCCAGATGACCACTGTAACCAAGCACTATTTATTATCCTTGGGATAACTTCAATAAGTTTATCAGGTGCCTTTATTTTTCTGTAAATGACAAATCAATTGGGATAACTTAACAACAAAACATATGAAAAAAATCATCGTTTGGTATGCATAAAATAAGAAATAAAATGCTTATTGTTACCTCCGTAAAATTTTGCAATACAATAGCATTGTACAACTCTAGAGGAGAAACAAACAGCAGTCCCGAGATATGCGATCAAACATCTATCAATTTCCATAATGGCTGGTGGTCAGGGTCATGTCACAGCAGGTGCGAAACTGAATAAGGTATGTTTACTTTTTTTTTATCATCTGGCTACCGAAATCATTCATCAATATATACACGTAAAATAGCACAGAAATGTGCATGCTATGGACCACGAAACTGAGCGTTGTGGTAGAAGAAATTCAATGTAATTGTGCTTGTTTGTATTCCGTGTGATCAGTGCAGGATATTACATACTGTAGATTATGCGTGCACGATGTTTTGTCGCAATGGGACAGGCCATGGCGCCAGGGCTCGAGATAGCTTGTAGAATAGAAGTTTGCTACACATTTTCTGCCATTTGCGATGCAATTTTAAGATTGCGTGAGAGTTTTTCCCCAACGTTGCACTTTCAATATGATCAAAGCAAAGAGCTGTTGCAAAAAATTGCTACACAATATAAAAATCCTTAGCACGAAGGGAGGCGGTATACAATGTCGATCGTATGTATGGACGCTACGTTACTAATTATTTGACGGAAAGTTGTTAAATGTCGACAGAATTGGATGAGGCCTGTTAAAAGTTATTATTCTTTGATGGCCAATGGGTGCATAATGTTTAATATGATAGTATTGTGCATCTTATAGCATGATACCAAATATGGCAGTTTCACCGTGGGGTTACTATAGATAAATTGGTTAAATGTTACACAAGGGCGAGGAGTGCCTAATGTTACCTTCATTTTGCATTATCGTCCTTGACCATGCACATAGCAGTATTGTTTTGTGTGTTTTACAGAATGGTAATACTTAATATGATTTACCATGGAAAACTTGTGCTTTTGCTAGTATTACAAGCACTAAGTAGACAATCTGCAATACTTTGTTCCAATTAAAAAAAAATGTTACACATTCCCTATATACTCCAATGGTATTTCTCAACTAATATCGTCAATTCGTATAGTGGAAATAATTAAACGGAAAAAGTTATATATTTTTTTCCCCTTAAATTGAAAGTAAGGGTGACCTATGGTAAAGTTAAACTAGTAAACAATTAACACATTAATAGAACTTATTTCCCCCCTTGTGGTATGGTTTCTGGTCCCATTATTGTGCTTCTGTCTTATGGAACTCCCGATAAATGTGATTGGCAGTTGCATTTTGACAAATTTCAAAGGAATGCCCCTAGCTCATTTTACACAGATCGAACTCGATTGGTGAGTAATATAATCCTCAACCACAGACGATAGGTCATGGGATTGCGCTTTGTGACCGTGTTACACACAATACTACATACCTGATTTTACTGGTTTGGATGTTTACCTGTCAAAGTCGCGTCATTTACCAAATCAGAAACACAATTGTTAACTTTAAACGTCACAAAGATTCAAAAATTGAAAGGTTGATTGAAAAATAAAAAGAAAGTAAACTGGATCGTTTTCATTAAGCTTATATTGCAGTGTCTTTAACCACAAATGACGAGGGTCATTTTACATTCCTGACATATTGGAAATCAATTTTGGCCATGTTAAACTTTAGTCCTGATGATCATGACTAGTCGTATTAACTTTTTTTATGGTGCTGCTTATCATAAGCCGTATCTAGTATGACGAAGGGGGTGTGTTGTAGTGAAAGTGCCATTAAACCAGATACACAGACAGCTTCTTGTATCTGCTCTAACTTTACAGCTGCAAAGTGGCTTCATATTCATTATTTGCAATAAACGTTTATATTGTAGCATTCTTGCGAGTCTTCTGCATCATGTGCCACCATTTTTCCAGTTGAAATCACATTATGAAATTTTCAGGTGAAACTTACCCTTGTTGTGTCTAATTGGGCTGCCACATTTGGCAGCCTGTGTTGTACATGTTGAACATGAACTTTTTTGGAACAAATTTGTTAGGATATTACAAATTGGAAGACAAATTATTTACAGACTCAAGGATGCTAGTATGTCAAAGAAAAATTATTTTTTCTTTATTTAGGAATAACATCTCAATAATCTTCCAACGCTTAAATGCATTGGAAACTCACAGAACAGTTGTAAATTATGGCACCAAAGATTATGGCCAATTTTAAAAGATGATGCCATACAGTTACAATTATTGGTAAACTAGGTTAAAAACTCCACAAATTGGTGTGAAATATGGAAGGTTATATGATAAAAAGGCACATGAAATTTGTAAATGGTAATACACCATTTCATATTTTATAATTTCAATTAAAAAAATGATTGTAATAATAGATAAGAAAGAAGTATTTTTTATTCCTGACGTAGAGCTTTGATGAAGCAGACATTTGGTTATAGCCATGATTAACAAGGCTCAATGTCTGCGCGAGGATCCCGATACACCTTGGATACATTATCATGGTCAAACCTTAGTTCCAGGTACTGAACGAGTAGTGTTAAAAGAGAATGTTGACTTCTGGTTTTGGTTACCAGAACTAGGTCAAATTGTTGACGTGAGAAGTTGTTCCGATGTTGGTAACTGAACATGGTGAATTTCGGGTATGTGCAATCACGAAACCTGGAGTATTCCTCCTTGTGTAAAAAGGGAGTTTGACATGCCCTTTTACGTCACTGATAGTATACAGGTGAATTTATATCAACATTGCCAGGTGCACGAACGATGTTGGGAAACTGCGTGAAATGTTGGCGTTTATGGAGATTGAGTCCAAGTTGGTATGGTAATTACTTTCTGACATGTTCACCATGCATTTGGGCATAAAACGAAAATGAATAACTAAATTGGAAAGGGTTTTTAGAGCACGATAAATTTTGTAATAAGGAAAAGTAAAACGGTCACAGCGCAATCAAATTACCTATCATCTGTGGTTGAGGACTATATTACTCAACCACAGAG
>JAMKCH010043242.1:0-13361 GCA_023653785.1 Ophioderma brevispina
CCGTGACGGAAACTGGACCATTTTCAACAAGGTTTTCCACTAAACCAGTTTAAACTCAGTTAAGACATTTACAACAGTTAACAACATTGAAACAGTTATTTCAGTCACGGGAACGTAACAACTTTACAACTGGATCAATGTTTCTGGAATTTTTGGACTGGGCTGCGAGTGCTCTTTGGCAGTAAATTAAAGATAATGACCCCAGCTTTCAGATGATATTACATCATGTTAATATATTAATTACTTAAAAATTCAATATGGCGGACACCGACATCAGGGTCAAGTTTTTTTAGCTCAACCTGTACGTGATTGTTGACTTGATTGTAAATTGATTTTTACCTCCGTTGTTCTTCTTGAGTATTGCCAGAGTAATCAAACATTTTTTTCTGAAAGATAAATACGCAGAATGATACGTGACTGTTACTTTGAGCAGGTGAGTTTTTAGTCCCAAATTCTTGTTAGACTTCTCGTAGACGTCAAAGTCAAGAAATACCTTTCACACAAATAATGAGCTTGTGCACAGTGATCTAAATTTTATAATAAAACATTGGTTTCAAGAATTTGGTATGTCCAAAACAACATTACATATACAGTAAATTACACTCAATTTATATGATTTATACTTAATTGTTAACCCAAGAATGTCCCCTAATGTCCACAAGAAGCGTTGCAGTTTCAACGATGATATGTCCTCACAGTGAAGACTTCAAAAATGGCAGCATAATTCCATAAAACTCTTCAGTTAATAATTCCAAGGGAATCTTTCTCAGTCCTGAAGGTAAATTTTGTCCAGCAGTTCAATACGACTAGGTTTTCCCTCGACTACACTAATATTCTGCAATACGTCCACAGTGTTATTCTACCACCATTAGTCTGTCGCTAATGTGGCTCATGTAGGACCACAAACTGGAATCACCTTTTGATTCCAAAACTTACAGCTTTCTTGCGTTAAAAGACGACAGCAAACAGTTTAATTAGCTTTCAAGCTCCGACGGTCTCCAAAGTTATTACATACATAATTGACTTTCTGTTTTAAACACAAATCTACCATCATTGTAGATTAAAACTAGCTATATTAAACTATACTGTATAGCTTCAGATTACAACTGGCTGGCCAAGTCTTCTGGCCAAGTTCTCGTTATTACACCATATTTCATAAAGTTCCCAAGCCTTAAAATAGACATTACCACAGATCATGCATAAACATAACCTTGCTCTAGCTGACTTCATGGAATTCACATCATTACTTCATCTGATTACATCACTTCACATATATATAACTTTATGGGGGATACCTAGATTCTGATGTTTTGTATCTTAAGCATAAACAAGTTGGGGACTCAGTTACTAAGTTTACCCGGAAGTTTACATCTTGGGGAATTCCCCTGTCCCCTATTGGCAAATCTACCAGGTGCACCTTGTACAAACACACTTGGGATATTCCGCCCTTTCTCTCTTATAGTAAACAAGTACTTTTCCCGTGACAAAACTTTTTCTCAATAAAATTGAGACAATAATAGTAATCAAAATTTTGAGGGTATATCACTCAATATATTTTTGGTAGGTTACTTAAGGCTGACTCAGAGATATTTTAAATATATTTTTTTTGTGTAATAATTGAAAATGTCAACTAGAGCGTAAATAGTAACTCAAATGCATAATTCCAGAGTTTAATATTGAATCGGATTTTTTTGTTTTTGGATGCAAGTGCCATAGGATACTGTGGATACCAAAATTTGGGATCTTGGAAATTTAAAGAAAGTGTTTGTGTGATTTCTATATGAAAGGATTCTGATTTTAAGCTTAGCTATTTCACACAGTGATTAGAATAGAGGAGGTGACCAATGTTATCAACACAAGTTAGCACCTGTTCTACTGACATGTAGAGGTGTGAAGAGTATGCCCATACACTTACAGCATTCAATAGCCCTTACCACGCCTGAATTGAGCGCGAATTTTAAAAGCACACGCCCTGCAAGTGCTCATGCATACTGCCTGGCAGTGCTTTGTTCGTTCCCCGGCGTTGACGTCACATTAACCATCTATATGGACAAGCATATGTTTATGCAAAAACACAATTCTTTGACAATTGAGGGCGCCCTCCTCGAAAAATCTCTGAGTTGCCACTCAAGTTATGTTTACTACCTTTGCCTATCACTCAAGAAGGTTAATAATCCAAAGATTCAGACCACGATGCAGATTCATTGAACTCGAGAGATGCATATAACAATACTCTTAATATTGTAACTTAAATTTAAGTGCGAGTGTAACCCTGGTAACCTCCATGGTGTACTCATGCCGTTATTTCTTTCTGGCCGTTTAATTGATTTAGTCAGGAAACAGTTTACTACCTCTCCCAAGGTGCACAGCCACCAAACTTTTCAATGTGGTGACCACTGCTGCAAGCTATTATGAGCTTGAAATTGTAAACTACAATGTTCTCCAGGTAGATAGGATGACTATTTTTTTATATGGTAATGATACAAGAATTTATATGCACGAGCTAGAAAATAGTGTATGAGCCGCAGACGAGTACAATATTCTTCTAGCGAGTGCAATATATTCTTTATCATACGAAAAAACCATTCAATATTATTATTATTATTTAAATATCAGCTGACTCAAACCAACCTGTTTTGAAGTGTTGTAGTCCACCTGGTGAACAAAAACAAGAAAAAAATAGTGTTTTAATAATTGTGTTCCTCGCTAAAATTGACCGGATGCGGATACAATATTAAAGAGACCTGTCACATTGGAAAAAATAGTGCCCCTCAAGCTTTTTCAAATCGATATTTTTTGCATGTTTAAAGCTTTTCTATATACAAAAGCCCGTCACCCAAATAATTAAGACTAAATCACTTCTTATGGGTAAACGAACGATTTTAACGACCCAAATTCAGTCAGACTACGAAACTGGCGTTTAACACAGAAACACGCACGCCGTATGCTGTTTCTCACGCTCTGTACACTGTTTGACCGATCTGTGTCCTTTGTGGATTTAATATCGATGAGTAACGAGTCAAATATTCATGTAATAGGGCCTATACACATTTGTTGATTAAAGTTATGAAAACTACCAATTGGCCCTACAATTAACCTGGATGTCTTTATCCTCATATCAATGTCCCTATCTGTTTGGGTATGTTACTTTTATGTTAAAATATATCTCTGTTCTTCCATGCCTAAGACTATCATTTGAGGAGCAAATTGAAGAAAAAAGAATTTCATATTTTGTGAAAATTCTGCCAGTGCCGCTTTAAAATGAATATTGTACTGCATCCGGGGACTTTATCAAACTGGCAACAATACAAAGATTTCTTTGCACCACTCGGAAGCTGATCTAAATAATATTATTCAATCTTTCCCTTGAGATGGCCTGCGCATGCAAGTGTTGAAAAAACAAATATACTGCGTGCTTGGCCATACTCTAACCGGCCAACCTCCGTACTACTATTGACGGCCACTCTTATCAATTAATCACACGCCATGACTGGCATAGAAGCGATAGATATCATCTATAGGTGTTAGGGTATGTTTCGGTCCTAACACCTATAGATAATATCTATAGGTGTTAGGATTAATAAATATTCATCCTATTATGAGCTTGTTGGGCAGTTCTCGGCATTTGTGATCACTCTTGGCTTATTCATAGAATATTGGTAAGCTGCTTTGACCCCAGATGACCTTTGCTCTTGTATGACCCACTTTGATTTCTAACCACTGACCTCTACACATGGATAGCGGGCTGTCGCACAGTTGAATGGTCGCCGAGTGTCACAACAGGAAGTTGCTTTTCTACCTTGGTAATATGGCAGGAAACAATGCATACACCTGCTGATGCACATATTCAACACAGATGTTCTATTGTTATACAAAATTCCTTTAACTTTGACATGGTGTATGCATTGTTTCCCACCATATTACCAAGGTAGAAAAGCAACTTCCTGTTGCGACCCTCGGCGACTCAGACCCGCTATCCATGTGTAGAGGTCAGTGTTTCTAACATGTTCCTCCCTACCTCATGACCATAAGTAGGTTGGGAGTGGAGATATCAATTGATGTATTTTTTTCACATACCTACATTACAAACATATACTTGATACAATTTCATACATCAATTCATCTACATACACACACAACAGATTGCAAAGTAGTGCTGGAAGGATTGCAAAGTGGTCCTCCCAGTAGAACTAGCACCCGAACAAAAACAAAGTATGCATGAATTGCTTGTATTTCTTCTTCTTTTTTTTTTTTTTGATTGGGAAGTTTAGTACTGCAGACACAGCAATTTTTTTTGCATTTTGAGGCACATAATTTGCTATTTTTCTATTTGTACATCCAAGTATGTGTAAATCTTTGGTATTTCTTTCCGTATGTATCATACAAACTCAAACCTGTTTTATCAAAGATTTGGTTTGTTAGACATTTTGGGTGTGTCATAAATCATTGCAGTAGTAGTAGTAAAAATCCAAATAAGTTTAGCATTCAGGCATGGAGAATAAACTTTCTGTGGTTTTGAGTCACCATGTAATGTTTAGTATGGCTTTCTTCACCCTATATTTCATGCTATTTTAGTTTTTCAAAGGAAGGAATTTAGGATTTGTGAGGGCACTGGCAATTGACAGCCTAAGTAAATGTGGTTAAAAAGAGGAAATCAAAATGACTTAGATAAACAAGTCAAAATAAAAGCATGATAAATATGATAAATGAAATATCAGACACCAATATTTTCTTCAAATTGAGGACATTTATGTATAGTAATATTAGTGCTTCATAATTTTGTTTAAAATGAGGAGCATAAGTCTGCACTTGGAGTTGGACACTTGCCCAGTTGTCCCTAGACGAAATGATTGGTGATAGAATAGGTTTTCCATGTACGCGGTCCAAATCTTTGGAATAACATCTGCAAGTATAGAGTTTGTAGTTCTCAAAACTCATTGTATTGATTTATAAGCCCTTTCACAATGTCAGATTCAAGAAGCATTGTGGGTAATATACGATGATCTTTTTGTAGATAAAACGAGGCTACTGCATAATTTCAATGTGGTGAACTTTGCCGTTTTCCCAAAAATATCTCTTACTTGGGTTTTATGAACTGTGCGGTCTCAATTCATGACAGTTATTAAATACAGTGGAATATGACATTAACAACATGAAAAGATAATCTGTTAAAAACCAGAGTTAAGTAATTTCTTTGTCAAACGTAACAGTCACCACAGTGTATATTGACATTGTACAGTAGCCTTGTTTTGTTTATCTACAAAAAGATCGTCGGATATTACCCACAATGCATTTTGAATCTGACATTGTGAAAGGGCTTATTGGTTTTGTATATATTCTCACTTTTTGCAGTTCAATACTTATTGTCTGAATTTTGTATAAAGCTTTTGGATATAGCACTATAGCAAATGTTGTATATATCAATACTTTTGTTCAATCTACATGGTGTAATGACAGTTCTTGGACACTGACTCTTTTCACAATGATGTATGTTTATTTAAATTAATAATAATTACACGTCAACATTTTTCCCAGAATGATGTATAATGACTCTAGACTAGAAATTATTTACAAATATACATATTATTTACAAAAAAAAAATTGTACATTGAAATGTGATATAACAATTTTTAAAATATCTGTACCTATAAACATCAATTTTGACAACTAGAGTGCTAAATGTAAATTCAGAATTGCAATTTTTTCACTAACTGAATAGATTCTATTTTCATTCAAGCTACTCAAGAAACTGAAATTTAAGCTTGGCCAAAAAATGGAGTGGTCACACGGTTGGAAGAAATCTTTTCTTATATTTTCAGCACAAAGACCAAAAACACACCCAAAATATTGCGCAACTGTGGAAATATGGCAATAATCTGGCCAACACGAACAAAAAAAAGTTGGGACTTGGTTTTTTTTTGCACGGTTGGTTGGCTAAGCTGAGAATTGTAGGACTGGTCACAAACTGTACAGGAATCTGTGCTCTTATCCTCTGTGCATGTACAATATTGACCTCAAGGTTTACAAAATGCTAAGTAAACTTGTATCACTTATCATAAATTACCCTAGAAAAATTATGGACGCATTGATTAGTTCAATTAACTTCAGTCTAAATTTCTCTTAATATTTTAGTTTGATAACCCTAACACAACTAAAGCTCACAAAAGCTCACCGCACTGAGTGAGGAAAATGCACTAAGTCCAGAAGGTAGCGATGACGTCATCAAACCAAGACTCATACGGGCACCAAATCGCTGGCCGGGCCAGCGACACCGCTGTAGCGTGCTATTCCGGGTCATGGGGCTGGGGCTCAAAGGGCCCTGGGTTCGAATCCCACCCGAATTTGTGAATTTTCTTGTTCCCCTCTTCCCTCACTCCTTCAGTCCCTCCCGGGAGATAGGCTAGAAACCGAGGTGGGGTTAGGGTTAATCACTCAAGTAACTGTGTAAAGGACTAACAGATACTTAGACTGAAAGCTGCTCTTTTCAAAATAACACCCCAACATGTGCACACAAAACTATTGTACCATTGGCTCCATGGAATATTTCTATACCAAACTAATAGTACTATGGCTTTAACACTTACTGTGCTCAAGTGATCGAGATCTCAATCAAAACATGTGGCAGGTATATATTATAAAATGCTGCCTTTGTGTACATAGGAGGTGTTAAAATCTGAAACTCATGCTACCAATTTTGCTCCAATATGGCCAAGATTTAAGCTGAAATAAAGTTTTTAACAAATATGAACAGGTAACAAAGAAAAGTGTTGAAGAAATCTCTACTGTGCATTACCTTTAATGTGCAACACTTGATTTGATGTGATCAAGCAAGTTTTTGCATTGCCTGCTTGCTTGTTCACAAAACAATTTGCAAACCAGATTGGTGATTTTGAATGGAGCAAAAGCTTTTCAGATATGATGCTGTGATAAATGTATTGTTAAAAGCCATCATTGTAGGTTTTCTTAATATGTAAACAAACTTAAACCAATTTTGCTCAAAGTTGATTTTTTTGCACTGTTGTATTGGATATTGTAATTTACAGCTGTTTGAAAGTCTCATTTATTATGACAAAACCAGAATATCACAAAAAATATCTCTGGCGACAGTTTGGACAACTGATTTGTATTATTTAGTCCACTAACTACATCCTGTGTAAATTTTATGAAATTTCATTGCAGGCAAATATGATTTTTCTTAAAAATCTAGTTTCCACGTCTTTCTATGGAGGATGGGCACATAGAGGACACTCTAAAATACAAATCATGACATTTGTAGGTTTGCAAGATTCCCACAATGGAGTGGTCCGATTTTTGCAGAGATAATAGCTCTTGCATGTCACTATTTATATCCATTGTCAAACTCTTGTCACCACTGCATTGTTCTAAAAATAAAAGAGGCAATTTGCATGGAGTGAAACAGTTATGAATGAAGTACCCTGTCAGTAATTAGCTGAAAACAAGTTTTTATACAATTTAGCTGAAAACAAGTTTTTATACAAAGACAATTTTGTAGAAGTATTGAGAACCCTGATATTTTAACCATGTTTACAATCAAAACAGCTATGGAATTGTCATGAAAAAGTACATCAGTATCATCACAATGTTGTGATCTTCCCTTTTGACCTGTGACCATAAAATATATTGCATTTGCGAAAAGTTATATCAGTGCAACTTCAATATTTCACTTAAAACACTTTGACCTTCAATTTCCCCAAAGCAGGCAATCTTATCATCAAAGTCAATTGGTAGTGCAGTATTTCTAAAATTAAAAAAAAAATCTTGGATGTTCTCATGCACAGCAGTAATACCGGTAATTTGATGAGGTGATGTAATTAAGAGCCACATCTGATATATCAAATTTGGAAAATAAATGAGTTCACATTGCTTTAAAGGATCATGCATTCATGTCTAAGTAAAACACTGTCATGCCATGCATGTCTGCAACTTGTTTGCCAAACCTATCACTAGTTCATAGAGCTCCTAAAAGCTCATCTTCCCCTGTCTCATGTGCTGTCTGACTGATAGTAATCTCTAGGCTTCCTGTAATATCTATATGTAGGTTTGCGGTATTCCAGGTTCGGTAGACTCCCTATAGAAGCTTAAGATAGTATTCACATAGCCTCATTTTTTTTATTCTCGGTGGTTGTTAAGTTCATTGACACCACATACACACAGGTGTGGTGAACTGGATCAGTCCAGATGTATAATATTTGTTTAATCTAAGGCCTTTGTGCTGTTTTCGGTAACTTATTTAGAACGCATATTTTCACTGTTACCAATAATAAAAACCTAGAGAATCTCTATGAAAAAACTGTTAGTTCACAATTAAGAAATGAAAGGTTGTGTACAAATGTATGTATGAATATGGACCCATCATAACCTTTGACCACTAAACCATAGATCACATAATGAAGTCCCATTGACTTTTCAATCTTTCATTATTGAGACCAACATGGAATGGCTGCATGTTTCAAAGTTGAACTTTTCTTGACCTCACAAAAAGTGGTCACCACTGACTTTCTGTAATTGATTACTAAGACCAACATGATGGCATAGCTATTTTTGTCATTTGAGCTTATTTGACCACTAAATGACCACTAATCCAAAATCGGTGAAAACCTATACACCAATCAGAACAGGCGCGGATCCAGGGAGTGGGCGGAGGGGGCGCGCGCCTCCCAGTAATTCTGCAAATTCTTGCAAAATCAGCCCATTTTGAGCTATTTTGGACCATTTTTACAGCCTTTCAGCCAACCCGTAAAATGTTGACGTTTTTCAAATCCTGGATCCGCCCCTGCACAATATATGCACATGGGCAATTGATCTCATTAAAACATATCTGTGGAAAAGGCAGACTGCAATAGGTTTTATAAAAGAAACCGTACCCTAGGATCACCTATATATTTTGTGACATGATCAATGATATGAATGAATTTTGGATCAAATGCACATATAGTGAAAGAAAGACATTGAGCCTAATGATTTAGACAGAAAGGATTGTCAACCTCAGATCTCAAAATGCCTCTGGCAATATCAAGCAACAGGATTGATTGACATGCACACATCACTCTGGTAATTCAACAACTCTTCATGTCAGTTAATGCTGTCTTAATGGTCTAATTACTCTATGAAACACATTCCCTAAGCTCTATCACAGGACACAGGCATAATCATGTAAGAAATGGATCAGCAATTAAGCATGTGTCAATTATAAAATGGACTTTGAAGACCACAGCCATTCAATATCTTGTCCAGTCCTAATCAGACCTGGCCAGATCTTTTTTCCATCCTTTTTGTCCTTTTTATAGGATATTATGCCTTAATACTACCCTTGATCTATGAGGCAATGTTATCTGGCTAAAATGCATGACATTCAGGGTTGAATACATTGAAAATAGACTTAAAAGTAAATGCAAGTAAATGTCCAAAGATGTTTAGACTTGGATGTCAAGTTGCAGCATTTTCCTTGTTTGATATTATCAGTCAAACACCAAATAGTTCATTCCATGATGTTGTCCAAGACTCAATCTCCTGCAGATATTTTTGAAAGAAGCTGCAGCTGTGTCTTTGTTTGTACTTTATGAAGGTAATGAGTGAAACACCATCTGCAAAGCTGGATGGATGGATGGATTCAGGGTCCTGTTTGTGA
The DNA here is from genome assembly GCA_023653785.1 of Ophioderma brevispina. NCBI lineage: Eukaryota > Metazoa > Echinodermata > Ophiuroidea > Amphilepidida > Ophiodermatidae > Ophioderma > Ophioderma brevispina. The sequence goes on from JAMKCH010043242.1 coordinate 9,650, forward strand.
TGTCATCAAGGAATATCTTGAAAAGAGGGCTGAGGATGGAACCCTGTGGTACATCTGCTTTAATCAACTTATTGATAGATAACCATCCTTTTAAGGATGACTCCTAGGATGTGCTGTACAATTTAATAAAGCATTTCTCCTAAGAAAATAAATATTTACTGAATTTGGAAAAAAAAAAAAAAAAAAAAATTCAACAACTCTTCATGTCAGTTAATGCTGTCTTAATGGTCTAATTACTCTATGAAACACATTCCCTAAGCTCTATCACAGGACACAGGCATAATCATGTAAGAAATGGATCAGCAATTAAGCATGTGTCAATTATAAAATGGACTTCGAAGACCACAGCCATTCAATATCTTGTCCAGTCCTAATCAGACCTGGCCAGATCTTTTTTCCATCCTTTTTGTCCTTTTTATAGGATATTATGCCTTAATACTACCCTTGATCTAATGAGGCAATGTTATCTGGCTAAAATGCATGACATTCAGGGTTGAATACATTGAAAATAGACTTAAAAGTAAATGCAAGTAAATGTCTCAAAAACCTAAATGCAGATTTTTTTTAATTGATTTTTAATTTTCCTATTGAAATTTACTCAAGTATTACTGGTCAAAACAACACCTCAAGTATTCATTTGTTAAATATCAAAGGTCAAGGCTAATATGGGCATTAAAACCAGTTATCTATTTAGGTGAATAAAAACGGCCGGATGGATTGGCACCATATTCAATTTCCTTAGTGCCCCACTGACTTGGCAACGTTTTAGCTACTCTTGTTAATCACAGGAGACGTTTTCTATCTTCTAGTGGGCTTCCAAAGATGTTTAGACTTGGATGTCAAGTTGCAGCAGCATTTTCCTTGTTTGATATTATCAGTCAAACACCAAATAGTTCATTCCATGATGTTGTCCAAGACTCAATCTCCTGCAGATATTTTTGAAAGAAGCTGCAGCTGTGTCTTTGTTTGTACTTTATGAAGGTAATGAGTGAAACACCATCTGCAAAGCTGGATGGATGGATGGATTCAGGGTCATCAAGGAATATCTGGAAAAGAGGAGGGCTGAGGATGGAACCCTGTGGTACATCTGCTTTAATCAACTTATTGATAGATACCATCCTTTTAAGGATGACTCCTAGGATGTGCTGTACAATTTAATAAAGCATTTCTCCTAAGAAAATAAATATTTACTGAATTTGGCAAATAAGAGAGTTTAGCGTGGCACATTTTCTTTAAAAGCAAAAATGAGGGCAGCCTAACAGAAATAAAGTACTTTGCCTAGACTTGCACAATGTATATACTAATTTGTTTTGTGCTAAGGTGCAAACTCACTCGTATTGTACCTAATCTTGCACAAAGGTGCACATTAATTTTGTTCTGTGCATAGTCTTCCCCAAAACAGACCCCTGACTATCCTGTGTAAGCCTGGCATTAGCCATGACATTTCAAAAGCTTTCAAACTGGTCTCAAGGACTGCTGTAATGTGTGCGGGAAAAGACATTGAGACTTAATCTAAGATGAAAAGGAAGACCTGTTAAAACACCACTAATTATACTACTAGAGGCGAGTGTTGATTGTTATCACTTATTAGTGGGATATGGGAGGGTGCTCATTAGTGGGTGTACAGTTATTAGGTCACAAGCTTAGCCATAGGCTAAATTAAAGGATCTGTTTATAGATACCTATAATGGTACAATCAAAGCAAACCCACAATATCTGGTAAGATTTTAAGATTCAGTCGATGATGGTTCAAAAGCAAACAACAAAGAACAAAATATTTTCTTATTCTTTTTTACCGACTTCTGTGTGTTTATTTTGAAATTACTACTTTTGCTTTTAAAATCGAATAAATATCAAAATCATGCTAAACAAAAAATGGGGAAAAAGAACACCCACACCCATGGCTTGGTTGAGAATTTCAGCAGCATCGGATGCAAATGTGTTTGGGAAACTCGCTCTGTGGCGTGTCAGTCAGGGAGGGAAAGGCTGTTCCCTGGGATCAACTAATTATAATACCGTACTCTGTCAGCTCGAGGATGAAAGTGGTGTACCACGGAAGTCAATCCAGAGGGGGCAAAATTTTCAAGTCGTCCCGCCGAGGGGTCAAACTTTGTGACTCGTGCCCGGTGATTTGCTCCAATAAGTCTGAATTGAAGAAATGCGCACCTAGCGCATGAACATCCCCGAATTTACTTTAATGGTGGTACCAAATGTAGGTTGAAATTGGTTGACTTTCCCTATAAAAGGGGGATGAAAATGAATTTTGGTCCATATCATCCGCTTTTTGAGCCAGTGGGGGAAACTTGCCCTCCTTCCCCTGGTCGGTTGAATGAGTATGAAGTAGGACGGGGCGTGGACATCCTGTACTGACTTTCAGCGCACGCACAGGCAAAGCATTAGCGCACTACAACTCGCGGGTTGGCCAATTCAGGAGTAACTCAAACACTAAAAGAAATATTAAAGAATTCTTTAATTGCTTTTCATAATTCAAAATGTTCTTGGTTTACTAAAGTTTATATAATGTTGCTACCAGTACCATATATGAGCTTTACATATGTTTACAGTTGAGTAAGAATAGATTGATTAGTAGAAAATATTAAACATACATTTCTCAAACCAGCAGTTATTATAGCAGAAAAAGAAATTCTTTAATATTTCCTTTTAGTGTAGGTACGTCCTTCTATTCTCACCCTGCGACTGAAAGGCGGCATTTGATATAAGTGAGCGTATTCACTTCATACTTCAGAAAACACAAAGTATATAGATTTGTCAAGTACCTATACTTATAACGCAATGTAATATCACTCTTACCAAAAAATAAAAGCTGTTAACAAAGTTCTTATCCATAAATAGTCTAGCACAATCTTTATCAAAAGCAGACTCAATGGTAAAATACAGCCTCAATGGTAAACTTCCTTTGATAAAACACCTGTTAGGTCCTCAAGGCAAATAGTATGTATCACTTGTACCAGATTCAATACCAACAAGGTCTGAATTATTGCTCAAAACACAAGAACCTTTTCAAAACAACGGTGCACTTTTACATGAGACATAGGACCAATATAAACAAATTGTTTAATTCCCATATTTTGTCTATTAAACCTAATCAGGTCCATATTTTTGTATATTAAACCTATCAGGTCAGAACTGCTTGACCTCCTGCCATCCACCAACGTGTCACATCCTTCAACTTTAATGGAAATCTCAATGTTACAACATATTGGAAGTTGGATTTAATGAACATAAACCGTAATACGAGTGAAGGGGAACTTTATTTTGCATTGTTAGGAAAGTCACGTCGCATGTTTCATCATGGTAGGACTAGCTACGTATGTACTATAATAACACGTCATAATGAATGTTTGAATGTGATTTGGCCAAAGATTAATTTAGTGTACCAGTTCGGAGGCATGATTGAAGACTTCGCGGTTATCGTTGTGCACACCAATTCGGTCGATATAGGAATATAGTGGTGACTCGCAGCAGGTTCAAAGATCCAATTTAATAAATATATAATGAATAGCACAGATATATAGACAGCCTGTATGCGTATTGAGCAGGCTTAGAGGGGCGCGGGCTTAGGACAATCACAAAATGGTCGCTGATCACTGTGGCCCACCATATACCATAAACCATTTAGCATCATTCAAGGGATGCAGCAGATCGGGATCAGCGGCTTTCCATTATCAGAAAACATACATCGAGATACCCA
>JAMKCH010043243.1:0-12261 GCA_023653785.1 Ophioderma brevispina
TAAATATATATCTAGATTCTTTCAAATTATGGAAAGAAAACCATTTTATGCATTTACACATGAAAAAACTAAAAACTGGCCCATTTAGAACTAAGTTTCCCTAACTTAACACCACTGTAAGTCCACACAACCATGAAATTATGATTATATATCAATAGAAGCTTTTTGTTATAAATAAAACGAGAAACATAAGTTTTCTTTCCAACTGCTACAGTTAAGTCACAATTACACTGCAAGATTATTTTCCTAACCCCCCCTATAAACAAATGAAATTCTTTCAAATTGGCCGCTATCCTGTGGACGTCATTAACGTATCATGTCAATAAATCATGTCCGGGGATCATACATACTAAACGCACGCACAACTTGTTCAGGAAATTCATGTGTTCGTAGATTCTTTCACTTCAACCGACATAAGTGAAAGTACAAGCCCAAGTCCCAAAAATATGCAGATGAGAATCAGAATTGGGATATTATCGTCGGGAAGTATCCCGGGTGCGAAGAGGCTAGCCCAGGGTTTATTTCACGGTCAGGAAATAACCCCGGCGAGGAAAAACGAAGGTGATACGTAACAGGGGATCCGTGGGGTGCATACACAGCGTAAGTACCCAGCATTTTGAACATTTGTTGAAAAAAATCCCAACATAATTTTATTGCTAGGTAATTAATTGACGTATTTCAAATCTTAATAATACATAGTTCATTGTTATTTGTGCGAGATTAGAATTTTATATGACTTTGTATTAAGCGAGCAATCGTGATTAAGTCACAGCAAGTGCAATCAAAAATCACGGCATCCTGTAATTTTTTTCGGGATCAATTTGACCAATATAAAGCAGATTTACGTAAGTTTTAAGCCTTTAATTCTCATTTTGAACATTAAATATGCACTTAGAGGATATTGTTGTACTACATACACAGGTATTTTTGAACATTTAGGCTTTATTAACAAAGCGAAATGTATTTTTCTAACCTCCACCCACCCCCTCAAAAAATACAACGGCAGCTTTACGCGTGTACCCTCTGCCTGTCATGATATTCACGCCCGCCTTTGCATCTGCACACAAATATACACCGTGCCGTAGCTCACGTAATCTTGCGCCGTGGTCCTTACCCTCTTACCGTGCCATAAACTCGTACTCGTGTTTTTTTCTCAGTCCGAGGTTGTTAAATACAATTCCAGCTTTTCGACCAAATCATTTTTATTAACAAGAATCTGGCCCATGAAATGATGTGCAGAAATATTCTTGAAATGAAGTATTAGCAACACACACTACCATTATATCAGGGTAAATCCCCCCTCTGGGTCCATAAGCAGCGTGTTCGATTGCAAGCCGACGCGTGTGTGGTTTCAATGTTATCAGCTAAGGTCAGCGCTTCTACGATTACAATTCCAATCCTTCAGACCAAATCATTTATTCACAAGGAATCTTGGCCATGAAATGATGTGCAGAAATATTCTTGAATGAAAGTATTAGCACAACACTGACCATTTAATCAGGGTAAATCCCAGTCCTGGGTGGTTCATGTTTCTCAGCTTCAGGCAGCGCTTCTACTGCCCGTTTAACCAAATTATACGTACAATTTGTCGTTCAATCTATGATACAGCTACAGCCTCCAACATGTAGCAGTTTTTCTAGCGGAACCTAGTTTCTTCCTTTCCCCCGTTTTTATGATTTTATATATGATTTTGGGCTAGGTCTAAATGTGTACAAATCTTTATAAAAACGTTTGGTGAATCTTGAATGGGATAGTTTGCTATACTTACAACGCAAGCCATGCCAGGCAGAGTGAAATACGAATGCGCGGCAACTGACTAGTTCATGACCCGCCACCGGTCAAATAAACTATAATTCATATGATAAGCAGTCATCTACAAACATTCATACACCATATACATGTATGCACGTCCTTATTAATTCCCCATTCTCTCGCTGCTGCTGCCCCGGCCCTCTCTCGTCGCGAAAGCCTCTAGCATGAAAGGCACCGTGAAATAACCTTTTCGAGCGGGTGGTGTTTGCATGGTTCCACGCCTGAATCCCCCCTCACCACCACTCAGTCACTGACCGGCCGGCCCGGTGCCCCCCCACACACGCCCTTGTAAGTCGAGAGGTGTGTTTTCACAATATTAATCCCCATATACATAGCACCAAGTAACAACAACTTCTCGTCTTCAGTCTCTTCTTAATTGCAAATACAATGTTAATACATACAGAAGGCGGCATATTGTTAGTACAATGACTCACGAGATTACAGTGTTTACATTTTTGCACTGTGATTACTGATCGGTGATACCGAAATGACGTCAGGCAATTTTATAAGGCAATGGGGCGCTTTTTGGGTGTATTGAAAATACAGGAAAATCATAAAATCTTGACATTTTTAAGCCCCAAAGCTTTATCAAGACCGATACAAATCGAAACTTTATTCGTTCATTTCCTTATGGTCACCAGCTTTCTTTTGAATGTACATAATTTCATGGGTGTGGACTTTAAGATTATGTACATTCATATGTTGCTGAGGTCAAGTCACATTCTAAGGTCTAAGGTCATCTTGTGTCATTTGACAATATAGGCTGGCATGTTAAATTTGGTCTCATTTGAAAAGTTGCAATTGCAACAGGGTGAGTGCCTTCATCAGCTGATGAAGTCAAAGATCACATTCCAAGGTCTAAGGTCATCTGGGGTTAAGTTATAAGAACAGAGTCATATACATTTCCCATCAAATAAATCGTGGCCAGCGTGAACATTTGCTACGCACATAGCAACGCAGTATGTATGGCATATTTAACGCTCTGTAAATGAAGCAAGCATGTATGCTGTCTAAGCGAACGCTGTTGTACGTGGTCAGGTATCTAATGCGCTGGTCACGGTTCTTCTGCGGAAACTGTAGGTGACACTGGTGGTTCTAGAAACACATTGTGTTTTCATACAACTTTTGTATTAGGGAACCTTGATGTTAATTATCTCAGCCATACTGGCTTTTTTGGACTTAGAAGTGAAATTTATAATCGTCTGAAGAATAATCTAAGGGTAAAATTTAGAGATTTCATTTGTTCATTTTCTCCAGAAATTACCATTGTTATCCCCCTGGCTTGAAAAGCAGAGGGGGATATTGTGAGGGTGCGCATGTCTGTATGTATGTGTATGTATGTGTGTGTTCCAGTTTGGTTAGGTTTTCATTTTTTGTGTCCCCTTTGAAAAGTTGAAGTCCGATTTAAACCATTATTATGTTTTGAGAATCTTCCGTCCTATATTACTATACGCATGCTGGAAAACCAATAAAAACAACACTTCTCAATAATCTACGCTCTCTTGAAACTTTGGTGTCCAAATACTTCCACCACTTTAGATCAATCCCCCTTAACTTTCATTCAATTTTAAACAGAATGCATTCCTAATGCAGTTTATGTCTGTGCACCCTGGTAACGAGACAGTATTAAGCCGCATTCGCGCGCGCGACAACCACGAACCCACTAGGCTAACCCCGCTTTGGTAGTCATCGCTGGCACGCCATGTTTCGTCGAATAAGATCAGGCTATAATTATACCCCGGAAATACCTAGCGGGTGTGCAGACAATTTCAGGTCCATGTAAATTTTGCATCAATCGTGTCAAGGCCCGGTGTCAAGGATGCGTTTGTTTTTATTTACCAAGCGAGATGGCTAATTGTTCTGCTGTTGGGAGTAGATTTCCAACGATAAATGGATTTATTAAAGGTGTGGATAGTGCCCACACCGGGAGAGTACCGCTGTTGGAGTAAAGATTTTCAGGTCAGTTATATCATGGAGTTATAAGGTAATCACTTGATCCAGTGTCAGCATGGCCATGGCATGGTACATAACTCATGAACTTGTACTTAGAGTCTTTGTAGGCAAAGAGCAACTTGCGGAAATCTTGAAGTTGAAACAATTTTTTGTTGATGCCCCCCACGAAGACGGAGATAATTAACAAACTGAATCTCTATAAAACATCAGATTGGCGATAAATCGTCATCTGAAGAGGTGTAGACAGGGGATTGTTATTTTTGACAGAGAAGGTATTGGCCCAAGTCATGAACTGTCCAAGCTAAAGTTAAAAATGAAATGTGTATAGTAATATAGGACACAAGATTCTCAAAACATAATGATAAAATTGGATTCTTGTTTTCGCCCAATATGCGTCTTGCCCAATATTTTTTTCAACTCATAGCTTGACCATTAAATTTGGGTATTGGACTTGAAGAATCCAATTTTATACCAGACTTGGGGTTAAGGTGCAGTAGGGGTTCCTTCATATGTGTATGGTGTCAAAGGTCATGGACCAAGGTCAAAGGTCATCTGAGGTCATGTTCCAGACTGCTATCTTGCCAGGGGTATGTCGCAAGTTTATTTGCAGTATTTTTTTGATAATGTAATTTAATTTCATTCATGTTTAGGCTACACCATAATGCATAAGTCTCTCGCTAGACCACTGTATGTGACCGAACATCCCCTGTACACAGACATCACACATTTTGAGTCATCACCGGGATTTGAACAAGTCCGAGACTCCATGATGAGGTAAGGTTTCATTCTCACGCACATCATCTGATATGGTAATTGCTAGCTACTGAAATGTCTGGAGCAGGGTTGTAACCATGCCAGACAGTGCAGGACCAAGCAACCAGGGCATGAAAAAATGTTATGTCCGGAAAGCTACTCTGCCAAATTTTCCAAAATGTAAATGTTTTTTGTGTTAAAAAGGCACAATTTCCCTCCAAATTACAAAATTTCCCTCCACATTACCAACTTTCCCTCCAAATACCAGAATTTCCTGGGAAAGCTTCCCACTGCCCACTTTTTCATGCAAGTGTGCAAACACTGCTTGCTGTACGTCGGCATGGTATCTTGGTTTTCAGTCCTGTACTCAATGCAGTAAAACACACACATGCAGGGTAAACCATGATCTTCATTGGAAAGATTTGGTAGTATATAATTTTGATACTGAATATAATTGGTATCTGCTTATACTATTCTTCCCTGTCAATCTGTGTGACGTCTTTCTTCCAGTGCATTGTGTTGCTAGAAAGATTTGACATATATTACCTGTAATACGCACCCACATAACTTTCCCCTCACATTTATACCTTTGTTAATTTCATTGATATTGACTCATGGTAAATATGATAAAGAAATCACATTTCAATAATGTATCATGCACATTGTCATTATTTCAGGGGTGAGAGTGGAACAGTACTACTGACCAAAATCTGGCAATGACAACACCACTTTCAGTGAAAATACTTGGCGTCCGTAAGTGATGTGTTTTATACCTTTCACAGATACTTACAATGTAATGTGCATGCAGTCAATAAGAAATTTGAGATTCCCTTCTGGAACAGTTCGAACGCCGTATTAGCAAGTATCTGCCATTAAATGATGTGACTTTGTTAGCTCTCTCTCTCAGAATTACCATAGCCAATATCCAATGGACAATGTCTAATCAACCTGTATTTTGGGTACATTGATAGTAGCTTGATTTAAAATCTTTATTTGAATGACTACCAATTATCAAAATTCCATCATGAATCTAGATCATTATTATTTAACATTCCATAGAAGCTAATTAGCACAATATACTGTAACCCTTTTTTGCCCATTGTGAGAGAATTTTAGTATCTTTAAGTCACTCATCATCCCTAAGCTGAAATTTCGTCATGTGCGTTCCTATATATAATGAATTACGGCAGTCCGGTAGTATTCCCACGGTGTAGTCTGTGTCACAGACTGTGAAAGATATTTCTAAATTGGTACTGCGCAGGAGATTAACGTTATCAGTACATCATAGAGAATGTGTGTAAATGAAACTAAATCGCAAATTCTCCGGAAAACGAAGGGGTTCTATGGAAGTTTTTGTCATCAGAGGTCCGTTACTATGTTTGTTTTGAATATGTATCTAAGTTGGGTCTGAACCTATAACCATAGCGGAAAAATTGAAAACGGTTTTGTCGGGTACTTTTCGGTGGTCACAGACACAGAAAAGTGAACACCAATCGCTATGGGCGCATCCATTTTTCCCACAATGCCTTTCGATATTTTTCCAGTCTTGATCATTTTCAAACATTTCAAACACTGGTTTCAATTTACGCCAACTTTTTTTCAATTTTAGAACCAGATGATTTCATACTTCCCGGACTGGCCGTAATAATGAAATCAAGGAGATTAAAAAAGAGGTCATAGCTATGGTATTGTACATGTTGCGGACTAACCCTTGCCCACATATTGGCCTATGGGCCAAAGTATACGACGCAATTGCACATACGGAAAAATGAAATCAAAAATTTTTAAAAATGTTTTGTTTTTTGCTTTTGCCAATTGTTTTTTTTTTTTTTTTAATTTTTTATGTTTTGAGCACAAAAGCACACTATGACTTGGGCTTTTGGGCACATTTTGCACATTTTTCAAAACAAATGCACTTTCCAAACAATTTTTTTTAATTGAAAATTGGCAACTTTGGTCCATTGGGTGAAGGTTACCAAGCCAATTGTTTTTTCTAAGCATAATGGCAAAAAAATAATTAATCCAAGTGAAACTGAGTAAATAGTATCCATAATAATAGGAAAAGAAGAATGTGTTACATAACAGTTTTACACACTGCTTTGGTAAAGAGGAAACAGTCATTCATGTCACAGAGCATTTCTGAACTCTTTTATTTGCTTGGCAGATCAAACAAGCTCCACTGTCTGTTGCAGTTGTGTTGCTGGAGTCAGATTTCACTATCAAGTCTTTACGACCTTTTAGTGGTAAGAAAAATCTTTTGAATCAGCTACTCCTAGTTTTTTTTTATTATTTTACAAAAAAAACGAAATATTTTTAAAAAAAAAAAAAAACAAGCATATTGTTTGTGATCATGTCTGTGTGTCTTGTGTGCATTATCTCAAGAATCACAGATACTACAGTTCCCACAAATAAATCGTAGCCAGCGTGGAACACTTGGTACGTACGTAGCAACGCGGTAATGTATGGCATAGTTACACAGCTCTGTAAGTGAGATGCAGGTGTCTAATATGCGGCAGGTGTCTAATACGCTGGCCACGATTCTTCTGCGGAGACTGTAGGATCATGAAATTTGTTTGGTACACGACCCCCAATGGAGGTCTACATTAAGTTGGACAATGGCCTATGAACTCATTTCCAGATTACAGAGGCCCACTAATGCTGGATCATGAAACTTGTTTGGTACGTGACGCTTCTCTAAGCATTCTACCTCGAGTTTGTGTAGAAATGACCTTTGACCTCATTTCAGGTCACTGGGTCAATTTTGAACTGCGCCCATCCACGGAGTTTTAAAGGTTCAACAAGAGATTTCAAATAGCAATTGTGTCCCTAAAAATGGATTTTTTTGCCGGCTCTGGTGTAACCTTTATATCAAAAATAACCCCATCGGAATGATAAGCTGAGACCTGTGTCTTTTGGTAGAAAAATTGTGAACTTTTTAAAATATTTTCCTATAAGAGCAAAATAGTAATCCAAGCCAATGTTTTCTATTTTAAAAATAAAAGATATACAAATCACCTTTTATTTTTCATTTGCAGTTATTTATGTTAGTTCAATAATGGTTTGGAATCCTGCATGTCTAATCTATTGAAATCTACCTATATGAAAATATGGTTTGAGATCTCTCGTTGCAACTTTAAGGTCTGAGTCCAAGATCAAAGATCCCACCAAACCACTCTTAGTTCAAAACACCTTATCATTACAAATGTACAAATAATTGAAATGCAGGAATCTTATAGAGGTTATTCCTTTTTATCGATCGGGCGTTTAAGCGTGCTCAAACACCATGCTTGTACACAACGAAGCAGTAGTGTCGACTGCTAACCATGCACCGCTTTAACGACCGTACAATTTTCATTCAGGCTGGAGAATATCTGACAAGTCAAACTATTCTTTTAATCTTCTGCATTTATATTTAAAAAGAAAGAAAGAAAATGTATGACGGAAGCTTTAGTGGTATGTAGGAAACAATCATTCCTTTTCAAGAAAAAAAATAAATTGAGATTTACAAGCAAAAACAACATGCTATTTATTAGGCCTATGCGTCAACTTGGGAGTTCCTTCTCCCTGTAGCAAAGGATGAAAAAGTTTGTCTCCGTACTCTGGAAATTGGCGTAGAAATGTAATATGTCGGAAACATTTTAAGTACACGCCTTTGAGCTCCTTTGGGTCAACAACAGCTGATAATATTTAAAAATATGCCCCACTACAAAATAAATATCGGATGAAATTCGCGTTGGAAGTGCAACCCGGCAGGCCCGTTCAAACAGTGCAGTGGAGTGGGGTCTAGTGCAGGCTTGGCCAAAACGAGCCCCTGAAAAACACCATGCATCACCGGTTGTGGCGATACAATGGACGCGACACGCCCGTGCAAGGAACTGTTTTACGCGGCACCCTTCCATCAGCAACTTATGCAAGTATTTCATATTCCAGTAAAAAATGAAAGAAAATGAATGTCAACTGAAAATACACCGTTTTACCCCGTTATGTTTTGTTTATATACAAATTCCTGGGGATCATCCTAAGCCGATATTACTTTATGCCAAATATTATACCGCTTTAAAAAAGATGATCTGCAAATGAACGTTCCGATCTGAGCTTAAGGTCAGGTTTTGACAACATTTGTTTTATCAATTGTTCTTTTAAAGCTGAGCTATATCATCAGGAGTCAGAAATTTAACATGGAATATAATTAATCCTAAGATTCCATCCTGTGATGTAACTTACTTTTTATAAACAAGACGAAAAAGAAAGCACTCTCGCTAGAAACTGGCTCATTTCCCGGTCTTGGAGATAGTCAGTTTATAATTAAAGTTAGTGATAAATTGCGGATGACTGACTGGTTGTTCGGCATTTTTAATTTTCACAGGAAAATATAAATTCATATTCGATGTTATGAAGCTTCATGAAATGATTCCGAAAAACCAGGGAAGGTGGAAATACGAACTGAGTCAATTCAAAACAACGTTCTGGCAATGCTTTGCACGCTTTGTATCATGTATGTGCCGTAAACAGTACCGTAAGCATGGTGAAGATTCGCCGATCGATACGAAATGACGTCACAGGAATAACCTCTATACTGTCCTGAAGTCCAAGTAGCTATTCTATTAAGTGACAAAGCTAAAATTTAGCATCTTGGCATAAAATCTGTTCTGGTATTATGGCTTTTCTGATGCACTGAGCATCTATAATTATCACTGCCACACAGCTCCTTGAAAACATTTATATGGATATGTAAACTCAAATTATTATTTATATTGTTAATCATATTCTGCAGTTAATCAAATTCTATCATAATTACTGTCATTGTGATTGTATTAACCCACTAATATTTAACCATTGCTTTATTCACAGTGTTTCCAGATTCTACCTTATACCACAGACTAGATCTTGTTCCAGCCAACACAATGTGTGCTCACTTCAAGCAACTTGCTACCCATGGTAAGCAGGGTTTGTACAAGATCGCATTGTAGAAGCATTTTGGAAGCTATAGGTGCATAAAAGTACTTTCCCTGAAGCTTCTGCGTCATACATGACAAAGAAAAGCAAAACAGTGTCAGGCACTTAAGCAGCCCTGAAATTCTTGATAGCAAGCAAAGATGTCTTACAACTAAGGGCAGGAGGGTGAAAAAGGGCTGATTTAGCATTAATATCAGTCTTTTCCTTTCCAATTTTCCCTCAAAATATTTTCCAAGGGAGCACCCTGCCCTCCCCCCTCCTAACCCCCACACCCTGCTGGCTTTGCCCCAGAACAGTGTTAATGAAAATGTGTGGTCTTCAATCATAAATATTCATAATTATGTGTGCACATATAGTCACCGTCACAATTCCTTTTCTGAAATAGGCGTCTGCATACGCACAGGAAGTTGCTGCATGTATTTCCTTTATGCGTTGTCATGGTTCTGTCTGGCGGGAATGCTGGCGTAGTCTTGACGCAGAGAAAAGGAATTATGACGGAGAGTATAATAAGCCATATGGGCATAATAAATAAAGTAAAAAGAAAGGGAGATGATAAAAGTAAGCTGTGCTGAAACTGGATGAAAAAGTCCTGTCGGTTTAGGTAGCCAGTCACACTGTGCTGGCTGTGTGTTTTGCTCTACCACAGGGGAGGGCGGCCAAGAAATCCCAATTTCAGACATCGCCATTGGTTTAACACGTAAAAGCGAAATCTTGACGAAAAATTCTGGATTTTTTATATGTTGTCAAGGAATATTTTCTCTTTCCAAAACCGTTGGAGTTGAAGAATCAACTCCACTAGAAGGGTTACTTCTGAATTTGTTTGTATTAATAACGAACGAGGACGAGGTCGTATGTAGGTCATGGGAACACCCATGACCAACCCACATCAAAACACCCAAATTGGTTTGTGGTTTGCACTCCGTATTACTGCAATTTCGTTTGACATTTTTGGTGAATTGCTATGAGGAATGAGGCTTGGCCGCCACCGCCTGCTCTACCACTACTTTGAAACTCAAGCACATTTTTAGGCTGCAGAACCTGTTCAAGATTGCCATTTAAAAATGTGAAAGTCGCACGATGTTTTTAATTTCTTCTCTTTCTCAGAAACGCTACCATTTTAACATTATTCCTCTTTCAGCACAAAACATCCAAATTTTGATTTTGCAAGATGCATTTTTGTAAAATATTTTCAGGGCAGATGCCCCCAAAAATTCAAACTTCATAGTTTTTCATAGTCAGTTTGGTAAAGACAATTCAACTGTTTTTTCTTTATTTTTTAGCCACTTTGAAAAGTAAATGTCACTGGGTTGACCACTGAGAGAGCTATGCAAAAACTTGCTCCATAACAACAACCTATTGTCTTTTCACCCATTTCCTCATATTGACTTAATATTTAAGGTTAATAAACACTTTTGCATGTTTCATCACAGATTCCAGTACTTTAATGCTCTCTCCTGGAGGGTTTGAATCCCCATTTGAGCACCTGAGTCAAGACGAGACTAAGTTAGCAGTACAAGCTTACATGGCATTCCTCAATGATGATACAGGACTCATAGCCTCACCCGGCATCAAGGTACGTATATTACTTCAAAGTGCTTGGGTCTTGGTTGTGGATCAACATAGGTCATCTTTGTACGCAACTAATGTGCATCTGGTTTTCAGATCCTTACTCTCTTCATACAAGATCGTACAAGTTTATTCAGCACAATATAAAACACAGCAGTAATGAAATCATAAGGAAAGGTACATTTGTGCATGTTAAACATGGTGGTTCCAAGTTTTGGTATTTTTTAGAATTCCACACGCACATCATTTAAGACTAGTATGTTATAGACTGGTAACAAATAATATGCCTGGTAGTGTACAAATAGGTGTAACACAAAGCCATACATGCAAGGTGCATTTAACTGCATGATCACCTAATGAAGCTGCACTCACAGTTTAGGGTACTTTCTCAAATGTGACAGATGAACAAAAAATAATTAAAGGTGCACGTTCCGATCGTCTTTGGGACCCCCTGATTTACCCGGAAGTAGTATCGATTTTGATATCAGATGAAAGGCCGTATTTTTCTCATTGTTGTCCTGAAATTTGAGCCCTCAAATCCATTTTCATTCCCAAGATATAAACAAAAAACCGACGAATTAGTGGTTAACCATCAATATTAACACAGTAATGAATAGGGCTTTGCAATGTGCATTATTGCGTCTACCATCAAAACCACAAGTTTGTTTCCCACGGTACTTGATGGGGCGTATGTGTAAGTGTCAGGCTCTCATATCAAGTAGAGAACACAATAGACATAAATCGGAACAAGCACCTTTAAGACAGTAAAAGTTGGAAAAGCCATATCTTGTTGCTTGAAAATTTTGGCTAAATTCATTGAGGTTATCTCCTCTGTGAACGGTTACATAGTAAGGAACCCTTTTTTGTTACATTCTGTGGTCAAAGTATAGGAACTTCATTTTATGCCCATTGAAAAAAGTGTACATCACTGCCATTAACACTCTATTAAACACATTCATAATGCAACATTGAATTTTAGAGCAAAATCAGCCATAAGGAAATGACACAATAAATTTTGTATTGTGAATATATTAATCATTACACTGAACTGATTTCCTTTACACCAATGTTGACTGAAATATATGCATTTCCCTTCTGAGAAGTGGAATGCCCCAAAATACCTATTTTAGCACCCCTAAAAGATAAAATGGTCTCGACCAGTGACCCCAGGTCACACCCTGTCGACCATAGCTCTTCCTCAATTCCGTTTTGGCCGCCTTA